>JAQZBX010033600.1:0-25324 GCA_029593785.1 Cabassous unicinctus | reverse complement strand
TGAGAGAATACTGAATTCCCAGCCTGGAGAGCTCTGCCACATTCTCCAAGGGAGCAGCAACAGTCCCCCGAATGCAGGGGCAGTGTCTGGCAAAGGAGGATGGTCCACTAATGGGTTCTTGTTATTTATAACTAGCCTTACGAGTCTTTGCTCTTGTAATTGAAACTTAGCCTACTGTTACGGGGTGCCTAAGGGTTGCCACCTGAAAGCCTCCTTGTTGCTCAAATGTGGCCTCTCTCTAAGCCAAACTCAGCATTACCTTCCCCCCAGCGTGGGACATGACTCCCAGGGATGAGCCTCCCTGGCAACAAGGGATTAACACCAAGTGCCAACTGGCAATGACTGTAAAAAGACCTTGAATAAAAGGGGGAAAAGGTAAAGACAAATGAGTTCATGTGGCTAAGAGACTTCAAAGAGAGTCGGGAGGTCATCCCGGAGGTAATGCTTATGCACACCTCAGTAGGATCTCATAGAACACCAAATTGGATATCACCCCACACAGAGGGCCTCCTGAGGGCTCTGGAGACACCCAGGTCCTATATAAGGGGGGATAGCTCTGGAGATTTATGCCTTATCAGTGGGCTATACTTTGGAATCTGTGCTCCTGAGATGACAGAGTTGGACTCAAATAAGTCCTCCCTGCACATGGTCCATCAGTCCCTTCTATTCAAACCTATATGTGGTGCTAGAGTTTCTAGATGTACTTCCAGAGACTGGAGCCGTTGGCCTGCCCATGTACCAGCTGTGCCTGGAATCTCGGTGGAGCTGCAACTCCTACTCTACAGCTCAATGGACTCAAGTCACCTGGTGAGGAGATGATGATGGACAACGGCCATCCCAGTGAATGGAAAGAGTCTGCAGCTGCTGGCAGGATAGTCCCATCCATCATACCCATGGGATATAAGCCCCCTCTCACTTGGAGGTGGAGTGGACATCAGCATCTCAAACTCCTCAGGATTGGGGGAAGAGCTATGGATTAGAGTGAATTTACTGGTATTCTGTCGTAGACATACTGTGATTCAAGTAATGGAAGAAATTACAACAGTGAGGTGGAGCCAGTGGCCACTGGATACTTTTGGGGCAGGGAAAGGAAAAGCAGTTGTAATACAAGGGCTTTTTCGGGACTTGGGAATTATCCTGAGTGACATTACAACGACAGATATAGGCCATTTTACATCAGCATATAACATGCAGAACTATGTGGGAGGAATGTGGTCTACAATATGAACTATGATCCATGCTTAGTGGCAAAGCCCCAGGATGTGTATATCCATTGCAGGTGATGTGCCACACTAATGAAAGATGTTTATGTGGGAGGTTGTGGGAGGGGTGGGAGGTGAGGAACATGGGAATCCCTGTAATTTTTGTGTAACATTTATGTAATCTAAGCATCTTTTAAAAAATATATTTTTTTAAAAAATTAAAAAAAAAATGTGGCAGAAGTGATGGTGCCCCAGTTCTGAGCCTTGGCCTCAAGAAGCCTTGCAAACTTCCACTCCCTCTCTGGGGCCCTGTAATAGCCAGGGTTAACCTGCTGAAGGAAGGACACATGTGGCCCAGTGGCCCCCATCAATCCAATTGATAGTTAGCCCCTAAACAGAAAGCCATCTAACTGGCTTGGAATTGACTCTAGACAGATACAGGACCCCAGCTGAGGCCAGGAGAACTGTCCTGCTGAGCTGAGACTAAGTTGCTGTAATGAAATTAATGGTTGTGCTTGAAGCCACTTAGTATTGGGACGATTTGTCTCACAGCAATAGATAAGCGGTACAGGCTCAAGGGTAGTAGGAGAGGAAGAGGGGCCTGTCACCCAGGGAAGGTTTGGGTAGTGGTAAGGATGAGAGCTGAGAATCAAGAGTTGCTGGAAACCAGGAAGCCTCAGCAGGTAGGTCTTACCTTAAGGGCCCCTGGATGTCTGGCAGGGGAAATCCAGTTTCCAAAAGAAGAGGGGATACGAAGGAACCTGGACACAGCTGCCGGGAGTAAGAAGAACCAGGACACTTGGTCACCCAGGAGAACAGGTGAAACTTTAATAGTGGTGAGAAGCAAATTTTCGCATGTGCTCTTCCCAGATACTTTCTTCTTTCTGGTGGTTCGCCTTCACTGCGTCACGGGGGTATACTCCTCGTGATAGAAAGTCCTGACTCATTAGCATCAGGTCTCCGGGGAATTCAGAGAAGGGGAAAACACTTCGGTTTGTTGGACCCGTGATGGACCGCTGCAGTTTCCTCGTGGGGAGGAATGGTCTCTGTTCATTTGGATGGTTTGTTAAACATCGTTTTGGTTCTTCTGACTTGAAAACTACATTCATTTGTATTTCTTGTCTTTTTGTGTCGCAGTTCTCTGCCTCCTCTTTCTCCTCCTTCTTGGGGTCCTCACTATCATCGGCGTTGACGGCTTTCGCCCCTGGGCCCAGGCCCCTTCCTGACGGGAGGGACGCGCTCCGAAGCCGTTCGGCGCAGGGCAGCAGCTGCCTGTTTCCCAGCGCCCGAGCCAGCTGCAGCCTTGCCACGTGCTTGCCGATGCCCGCCCTCTCACGCGGCGGCATCCTGAACTCCTCTGGGGGCACGACCACCTTCGCCGTCCACATTTTCTCTAAGGGTCCACAAGCAGCACGAGTTGGGGAATACTGTTTTTTATATTCCAATGCCTGTTTGTAGTCTGATGACTGTAACTGTAGCTCCTTGAGCATTTTCCGTTCTTCCTCTTGCTTATAAGCCAAAAACCTTCTTGCCGCCACAGTGTGAACCCCACCTAGACGCTGACAACGGGGAGGGGCTTGTTAAAAAGCTCCCCACTCCTGGGGCACGAGCACCCACAGAAAGACGCAGCTGGTGGCCGGTTCTCCCTCCGGTGCTGAATGTGTCGTGGGAAAGAGGGTGGATCTTTGGGGTCAGACAAGCGTGGGTTCAATCCTGACTCTACCTCTTACCTACTATGAGTTGAAAAGAATTTTATCAGCCTTCCAGGGTTATTGTGAGGCCTCAACAAGACAACATACATGAAAGCAACCGAGCATGATATGAGTGGCCAGAAAGGCAGCTTTATCACTTATATTAATAGTTACATTCTCGGGACTTTCACGTGAGAGAGTATTTTGCTATACAAGTGGAGAAACTCCTCAGCCAATTTAAGAGCCCACTGTTGGGAAGACCTCTCTGCTGCTGGTGGTTTTTTGAGCCTCTGGCTCCCCCTAGCTAAACTGCCTTCCTGTGTGTAAACCTCAGGGCACTTACAAGGATCTCTTTTTCCAAGGGTGAGTACTTCCCGAGGGCAACGCGTGGGTCAGATTTGTAGAATTTGGTCCATATCCTGGAAGGCAGAGAGGCAGGTGTATTAGAACTCCGGGAAGGACCTCCCTTTTCCCCACTTGGTGTGGGAAACCTCCCAAAGGTGATCCTCCGTTAGCCTGGCTAAAGCTGCTGTGAGCAGGGCTCTGTAGCCACAGGGCAGCGCCTCATTCTGATGTGGATGGATGGGAAGGAAAGGACCAGAAGCACAGGTTACACTCACCCCAATGGTGAAGCAGAGCATAGGTCCTCTTGCCAAAACAGAGATTCTTTATCCTGAAAAGAACAGCTTGTATTAAATATTTTGACTGCCTTTCCATTATTTGACTTCCCCTCTGCAACCTTCCTCTCTGGGGTAGTCAGCTCTTTAACCCTCTGTTTTCCAATATTCTGCCAGCCATTCCCCCATTCTCTGATCATCTTCTAGCAATAGGCTGGGATGGGAGGTGGCAATGCCTGGAGCATGTTTGTAAGGCAGTTTAGTGGGAATACAAGGGACCTCACAAACATTTCTTGCATCATAACCGAAGTGTGAGGGGCTATTGTGAGGTCTGAGGTTAAGGCAGCAAATGATCCCCTGGGATGAAATGGACACATACTGTCATGCTCCTGGTGTTTTGGGATCCAAAGGAGTAGAATGGGCAGAGAATGGGGCTGGTTGGTGATCTGACCATGCCACTGCCATTTGCAAGCCCACAAGGCCTGCTCGGTTCACACGGGATGAAGACTCCGTCTGCTAAAGTCTCTCTCTCTCTCTCGCTCTGGTATTTGCTTGCCTCAAATACCAGATGGAGCTCCTCATGCTCCATCCATTCCACTCTACCCATAGTTCTTGGAAAGAGCTTCTAGACTGCTGTCTGTGCTCTTCCCTATGTCTTGAATATCAGCCTTGGCAATTTGCTGTTCTTTCAGAGTCCAGGTCCTCTGAAGATTTCCCTGAAGAATAAATCACTCCTCTGTCCATGTTCTCTTAGCTTTTCCTGCATCATGCAATGGTGCTTTTACACATCAACTTGGTTTTCAAATAAGTCTGTCTCATTGTCTCTTTGAAAGTGGGTACTGACAGCATCTTCGGCATCTTCTTCTTTTCTGTGTTGCCGTGTTAAGCATGGGGCCTGGTGCACAGTGGAGGCTCAGCTTGCTGGCTCTACACGCATCCTGATTCCCTGGGGGTCAAAGGTGGGATCACGAATGTGGCTAGTGGGACTTCAGCTTGACAAAGTCCTGTGGAAGCAATTTGATGGTATGTTTCAGAAGTTACGGATGCATTTACCCTTTGACCCAGCAGTCACTTGTACGAAATAGAATATGCAAAAGGTTAGTGCTGCAGCCTTGTTTGGGGATGACACATCTAATGGCAAGCTCAGAGGTCCATTAACAGCGGAATGGCCAGCACATAATGGTCAACCATGCAATGGAATACTATACAGCAGTAAAGATTGAAGAAGCTATCTTTATTTACATGGAAATAGCTCCAAGAAATACTGTTAAATGCAAAAAAGTAAGGTGCTAAATTATGTCTGCTTTTTAAGTTTGGGAGAAAAAAAATAAGTATTTATACTTGTATAAAGAAACTCTAGACTGGAATTCTAGAATAAAAAACTAATACAAACAAAAACTTTTAAAAAAGGGTACATGGCAGATGAGGAAGAAGGGGGAATGAGACTTTACATTGTATCCATCATTATATTGTTTTGATTTTAGAATCATGTGACTGTATTATGAAATGTATTTCATAATAGTATGACTGTATTTGAGAAATTAAATGGAAGAAGGTAAAGAAGCAGCTGGGACTTAGCTCATGGGAGCAGATTGCTGTACCATCTCTTAAAAGTACTGGTCCTACTTTCTTTTGCCTCTACCAGAAAATCCAGAATGGGGATGTTCAGAACTTGGTCCAGTGCTCATACCCATGCCAGCCATCTAAAATACAGTGGTGCCCCTCTGTCCACTCAGTCAGGCTTCAGGCAAATTCAGTTGCCTGGAGCAACTGTGCCCTGGAAATCAGCAGAGGGACCTCTGAGCAGTGATGAAAATGCCTCCTGTACTGGATTTATTTATGTGCTCATTTGTTCTAGACTCAGCTGCTAATTAAAAGTGACCTTGAACAAGCCAGACATTTGGCACAGTGAAGGCACTCAAAGAATGTTCATGGAACAACTAAGGAGTGATATACAAGGGAACATTATGTACCCATCAAAAATCAAATCATTGAAAAATTTCCAATAATATACTCCTGGCATACGGTAAAGTAAAAAAAAAAAAAGCAGAAAACAAAACATGTAGTGTGATCTGGATGCTGTAAATATACAAACATGCAAGAGGAAAAAAGTCTAGGAGGAAATGCAGAGACATCAGTAGCGGTTCTGTCCAGGTGTTGGCTTCAGTATGAACAGATACCTAAGATCCCTTAGCTACAAACAGCCTGGTCACCTCCAGATACTGAGAGAGAGAAGCTCTGACCTCATCTGAGAGGAATGGGCAGAAAAGGGTGCCATGGTCCTCCAGACTTCAAGGGAAGGAAGGGGGGGAAACGGTGTCCTCTGCCTGGGAGGGATATCACCATGCCAATGGGCCTCGCCGCCATGGGAAAACTGATTCTTCTCACACATGTTTCCACCAAGTTCTGCTTTCAGCTAGCTTCCTTCTCTTGTTCTCTTTCTCTCGTGCCCATCTCCAAGCTTTTGCTTTTGTTTTCTTTGAAAGCTATTTCCCCCAAATGACATTTACATTAGGTTTTTATTCTTGACATTTACCTGGCTTTGTTCTTACTTTTATTTTTGTCATCCATCTCCCTCATCTACTTCATTTTCAACTTTTGCAACCCTTTATCTCTTACTTTTATGTTTACTTCACTTCTCTGGCTTCTAGCCTTTATATTTCATATACATTGCATTTTTTTTTTCTTATTAACATTTTAAAACAGTTTACCTCATTTATTAGGTTTTAATGATGAGTTTAAATGTTTTTTCTTTTTAACTTTTTTAACGTTCGCTTTTTATTTTTGCCCATTTTTAAACTTTGTATTTATAGATTCATACAGCATATACTTTTGTGTCTGCTTTTTTCTTTAACTTTTATTTTAAGACACCGTTATTTGGATATGCTTGGCTTTAGCTCATTCATTTCATTGTTCTTTAGGATTCTGTAGCATGGTTGTGCTATAATTCATTAATAAATCTTTGGTGGGTTGCATTTGGGAGGTTTCTGATTTGGGGAGCATTCTTGTACGTCTATCTGTGGTTATGTGCATGCTTTCCTGTTGGGTATATACCTAGGAGGGAATTGCTGGGTCATAGGGTATGTACAGCTTTGATTTACTACAAATGTTCATCTGTGTTTCAAACTGGTTCTACCAATTTACAGTCCCACCAGGAGCGCGTGAGAATTCCCATTGTTACACAACTTGCCAATCCACTGGTGTGTCATATACCAGTTGGCATTTTCCTGCCTGTTTCCTGATTACAAATGAGATTGAACAGTTTTCCTATGGTTATTGGCCATTTAGAGTCCCTGCTTTGTGAAATGCATATTCAAGTCTTATGTCCATTCTTCTATTAAAGTTTCCATTTTCTAATTGAGAGGTAGGACTTCCTTACATTTTCCTTATGTCAGTTAAATATTTTGCAAATATCTACTCCCACTCTGTGGCTTGCCTTCTAGTCCCTTTTGATGAACAGATGTTGTTAATTTTTATGCTGGCTGCAGTCTAATTTATCAATCTTTCCTTTCTAGTGAGTGCTTTCACGTCTTGTTTAAGAAATCATGTCCTACCCCCATGGTTATAATGATGTTCTCCTACATCACTCTCTAAAACCATTGATTTTTCATATTTTGTTTTTACCTCTTTTAACTTACTTAACCTCATTTTATTAATTTTAATGTTAACTTATTTTTCCATCTTCTCTTTCTTTAAGAACATTTTCCAACTTATTTTTATAAAGGCCATTAAGAAGTGTGTGTGTATGCGCGTGTGTGTGTGTGTGTGTGTTTAAGCAAAACACACACAAGAAAGTTTGGGGATGCCCCCCACCCCCATCCTCCACACATGTCCCTGCAAACATCCCCTGGGATCTGGAGATCTTGCAACCAGTTAGAGGATAACTCTCCAAAGACTCACCTGCCATCTCCCCCTCTCCAGGGCTGAAAGACTCTCTAAGCAGACAGCCCCCTCAGATTATGAGAACGGTTCTCCTTCTCAGCACTGCATAATATACAAATACTATATGAAAAACGGTGTGGTTTAAAGCCATAGTCCCCTGTACAAAACCATTGGTTTCTGGTTAAACCACACTCTTGGAACACTCTGCCAGACCAGTGCTTCTTGAACTTTAACGTGCATGTTAATCTCCTAGAGATTTTGTTAAAATGCAAATTCTGATTCAACAGGTCTGGGGTGCTACCTAAATTTTGCACTACTACCATGCTCCCAGGTGCGGCCAGTGCTGTGGCCCATGGCAAAACAAAGTTGCAGCTCAATGAGCGGGACTCCTCCATATGAGATGCTGCTGGAAGTGCTCTGTGGACAACCACCAGCAGCATCACTGGGAGCATGTTGGAAATGCAGACTTTCAGGCCCCACTTGAGAACTACTGAGTCACAATCTGCATTTCAAGGCACTCCCCGGGTGAATCACACGCACAGTAAATTTTGAAAGGCAAGTGGTCTCAGCAACGCACTTGGCCTGACCTCTGCAAGGAATCAGATGATGCACAGCATCCAAATAGATGCCCATGGGTGAGCCCAGCAGCCTTCTGCTCTGCTCGGCACCAACCTGCTAAGCCCTTTCCTTGGATTCCTTCCTCTTGTTGTAAGGATCCAGGAGAAGCTGACTCAAGTAAGGTTGTTCCAAATCGTCACTTAGAAACGGGGTCAGCTATGCCCCTTTTAGGGGGGACTATTAATTGGTCAGCCCAGGTCCACCCAGAACAGTAGAACCTAAGGAGAAGGGGAGGTCTATTTCACATTTAGACCTCTGGGAAAGGTTCTGGCCACACCAAGGCATCAAAAACAGGCTCTCTGTCTTTTTCTGTTTCCCGAGGGGAAACACTCCTAAGGGAGATTAAAGTCCTAGAAGAGAGACTTACTCAGACTTTAGACTCTAAACCATAACACTAATATTCCTGCCTGCGTGTTTGTTTTCTCCCCCACCAGAATTTCTGCTGGGTTCTTTGCAGGCGCCACCAAAGAGGGCTCTACATCCTATTGAAGGAAAAACTCATCATAACAGACTCCTGTATTTAGTGATGCCACCTTCTCAAGCCCTTCCCTGACCAATTAAAGAGAGCTACTGTCTAACACCACTATCTCTCTGAAAGGAGACCTTGAGAATCCCCTTTGGTTGCCTGTCTTGCCATTAAGATGCATCACAAGGCATGAGAAGTTATTTTCTGAAGTACAAGAGAACTTGGATGCCAGATTTAGAGAAGTGACATGGCAGGCATTAGTCTTCAAGGTGAAGCCAATGGATGGATATTTTAAGATCCAGTATACTACCCAAAATATGTCTCTAGATGACTGCATTTTCTCTTTAGAAACCTGGCTATTTGAGGTCTTGACAGAAGGAAAGATACTGAGGTATTAGTTGAGTTTCCTGGATTTTGATAAATTGCCCATGATAAAGACAGACTACAGTGTAGTAAGTCTAGGTGTAGAGTAAGCTTAGGTGTGCTGGTACATGCTAACAACTGACTGTCTGGGTGAAAATACAGGACACCTCATAAATTTGAATTTCACATGTATCCTATTTATTTATACCCAAAACTGTATTCATTGTTTATTAGAAATTCAAATTTAATGGGGTGTCCTGTATTTTATCTGGCAACCTGATCTTGGGGTGGGGAGGAAGGAATAAAAATCCTGATATGTATCATTTGCCAATTTCCATGGTGTAAATTCTCCCCCCTTGGCTGATTTCCAGCTACCAACATGAGGTCATTGAACATGGAGTTGGGAAGAGAGGCACACAGTTGTTTCTCATTCAAATCCTAGCTCTTGCCACTTGCCAGCTTGCTCTCTCTAGAGCAGGGGTCCTTAGCCTTTTTTGTTCCATGGACCCCTTTGCAAGTCAGGTGAAAACCACAGACCCTTTCTCAGAATGTAGCGGCAGATAGTTTTATGACACTCAACATTGGAGGTCAGAGAAAATAAAGATATAAGTTGATTTTTTTCAATTCAAGCTCATGGACCCCCTGAAATCTTTCCATGGACCTCCAAGGGAACCTCTGGTTAAGAACCCAGCTCTAGAGTCATTTAAACTAGGAAGCTTCAGTTCATGTGTACAACTATGATAGTAACAAGTCCTGACTTAGAGGGTGGTTGGGAAGATTGGGTGAGAACATGGATACGCAAGGCAGTGCTCAGTTCAGAGCAATCAAAGGACGTGAAGTTTGGAGAATATTGGTCTCCGCATATTCATTTTATCAGCCCAGCAGTCTGAGGCAAACATTTTGACCCAAGAGAGGATGGAGCCCACCATTGTCCTGCCATCTCCGAGGAAGTCTTATTGAGACCCTTGACTCATGTGACTGGAATATCCTCTTGATCGTGCTCTTGTGTCACCTGATAAACAGGATTTTAGACTTGGATTGTTGTAGAGTAACTTTGCCTCTTGCAAGCAGATGCTATCTGCTTCGAATCTTTGCTGATCTCAACTTTCATTTATCCAATGCACTCTAGCTCCGCAGCTGAGTTCATCATCCATAGGGACCTGGTGAGCTGGACCAGCATGTTTCTGGAGCCAGTTACGAGTGTAGATGGAGGATTGCTCTTTTAGGGACAGATTATTCATCTATATGGATATCTTTCTGAAATTTTTCAACGTTTTTATAGCTTTATTAAGGTATAGTTGATATAAAATAAACTGTGCATATTTAATACTCAAGATAATGAGTATATCCATTACTCCCAAAAGTTCTCTCATGTTTTGTAATCTCCTTCCCCTCACCCCTGCCCCATAACCACTGATCTGCTCTGTCACTTTAGATTACTTTGCATTTTCTAGAATTTAATATAAATGAATTAATACAATATGTATACTTTTTAAAAATAGACTTTTCATTTTAGGCTAGTTTAAGGTTTATAGGAAAAGTACGGATATAGTGTAAGGGCAGGGAGGGACGAGCATTCCACGAAGAGGAAACGGCAAAGAAGGAGAGAGCCAAAGAGAGTCTGGTGGGCTCAGGGATCTGAGAGCAGTTGGATTTGCAGGAGGAGAGGGAGTGTGGGAATATGGTGGGAGAAGAGGCCAGAAAGAGTCACGTGCAGATTGGAAGGGCCTGTTAGTCCACTCGGAAGAGTTGGCGCTTTGTCTTGCAGGAGAGTGAGACTTATGTCAGGATTTAAAGCAAGGACCTGTCATGCTCAAAAAAATTTTTTTAACATTATTGAGGTATACTTTGCATTTCATAAAATTCACCCATTTTAAACATATAATTCAATGATTTTTAGTAAATCTGGCAAGTTGTGCAACAATTTCTACAATTCTATTCTGGAACGTTCCATCACCCCAGAAAGCTCCCTTGTGTCTCTTTATGTTAACCAACTAGCAACCGCCAGCCTACTTCCTGTCTCTATAGATCTGCCCCAGAGTTTTTCATTTTAAAAAGATCTGCGAGGTGAACAGGATATTTTGTTGTCACTCTGTCACCACCAGAGGCACCACTAGGTCCATTTTCATGGATCTGTTCCTCTTTCCACGAAGCTGGAAGTCCCTGCCTTAGCCTGGGCTGGGATAATGCCTGAGCTTACATGGCTTAACAGCTTCCCCTGGAGAATGGGGCTGAGATCTTCTTAGCTTTCCGTGAGTTAATACGAAAACAGAAATGGCTTGGCAGTTCCAAGATTCCATCAGATTATTGAGGGAGGGTTTTAACTGTGGTTTCCCTTATCTTTAAATAACAACTTCCCGTATTAGCCTGGTATGAGATGGCGCCAGGCAAACCCGACCATGACTCTGCTGGTCCCAACACAAGCAGACAAGGCAGGAGGCAAGGGGGTGGACAGCCTTCCTGTATCTCCTGTATCTCTTGTAACTCTTTCTTGCCTGTCAGCCTTGGTGAAATATGAACACCAATAAAATAAGAGCAAAGAGCCTCCTTCCTGGGGCCCACCAGGTCAAGGTAGTAGGATTGTGCTGATAATCCCCTGCCTATGCGGGGTGGGATGGGAAGGACCTGAGAAGGTTAGGGTTAGGCAGGGTCCCAACCTGAAGGAGTCAGGGTCCATTCTTGTCTTGTTGTACCCCATGCTACAGCAACCATCTGACTCAGCTCTGTCCCCTCTCTGGATTGCTACATGATTATCTGAGAAGTAAACTCCCAGAAAGGGACTGTGGTAGAACAGGGATTGGCCAACTCTGGGAGAGACATCCCATCTAGCTCACCAGCCAGATGGCTACCCAGATGGCTCACTCCACCTGCAGAAGCTTAAAGAGAAACAGCCAAAGAGAAGTCACTCAAGGACATGTGATTTGGTGACAGATCTGGGACCCCAGAGCAATGTGGAGCCACCAAATATAGAGGCAAAGACCCTGCACATTTAAAAGAGGTGTTGTAGGGTTGGGAGGTAGTATGGGGTGTGACTGACATTTGACTGGTATGTGGATAGGCTCTTCACTTTTTCTTCTCTCTCATCTACAGAAGCACACTAGGGGATGGAGTAAACGTCGAGTGTTTGCATGTTTTTTAAGTATTGACATTACTGGCTAAACCTGCCAGTACAGATGCTTGTTACATGGGGCTGAGAGGAGGAAAGTTCAGTATACTTAACTGTAGTGCTCGGTAGGGAAGGGCATTTACCCCTGGCTCTGTTTCCTTCAGCATTCACACACTCATGAGCACATTCCAGTGTGCACGCTTGTATTTAAAACTTCTTGAGCTGTACTAGTTGTGGGGGACGCAGAGATGAACAAGATGGTCCTTCCCTTGGGAAGGTCTCATGAGGTGGGCTGAGACAGGCATATAGAGGGTCACGCACCATATGAGCATGTTATGACAAGTGTAAGAAAAGGGGTACTCTTTCCCCCTTTCTTATTCTTTCTGTGGTGGCAAACTATGGAAGTTCAGAGATAAGGAATAAGAGAATTTGGGGAAACACTGTACAAGCTTATCCCTTGTTTCCTGTGAATTTTTGGCATGGAATAGACTCCTTACACACCTCCTGGGTCTGGAAGCAGTAGAGGTGATGTGTGCACAGAAGCAGATTGAAGGCATTTTCCGAGTGGGGTGACTCAGTTGTGGAGGGGTGTCTGCTTGGCTGCTGGTTCATTTGCAAGGGAGAGGTGATCTTTCTCCTGCAGTGGAACAAAGGCATGAATGAGATTCACCAACAAGGGAGGGAGGAAGCCAAATCTGCCGTTGTCCCATGGAGTTTCCTTCATCCGAGAATCCCCTGAGCCTTGCATCTCCTCCATGGCCTCTCTCGAGCAGCTCTCTGCCCAGCAGACCCCAGCCTGGCTGGAGAGGCCAACTTTGGCCACTCAGGGTCTCCCTGTAGCTGCCAGGGTATCCCTGAGGTCTGAACTCTACTCTGAAGACAGCTTTACAGCTGAACTTCCTGGTTCCCAGCAGGTCTTGGGGAGGGAATAAGCCTTACTTCTTTGTGTCCAGGATGTAACTTTATACTGGAAACCCAAAGAGACAGAGTGTGGGCAGGTCCCGGGAAGCCTGGAACAAGTCGGGGCCAGGTAAAGGAAGATCTCTGAGCTGTTCTCTATTTCTCTGCTTTGTCTCTATTTGAGAATTTGCTAATCTCATATCATTCAGAAATTTTATTTACTTAAATGGTAATATGTTAATGTCCTTTTGAAAAGGTGTCCTTTTGAACTTTAAAAATGGTGCTGGCCTACTGTATTGGCATCCAGACATGAAAAGCATAGCCACTTTGCCATAATGGCAGACGTTCGAGAATTGTCCTCTGCTTAGGTGAGGGCAGGGGTCCAGCAGGCCTCGGTTGACACACATAGCTGGCACTGAAGGTGGAGGAAGCCTTTGGCTTTCCTCTCAACACAAACATCCCTAGCATCTCTTTCCACAGGACTGACTCCTGGTCAGGACAACAGATGGCATTTAAAATGTGCCCTTCATGTGAATACCACTCAGATGGCATCTTTCAAGGTGACATGAAAACAACGTGACATCTCTAAGTGGAAGAAGTGACTAACAGAAACAGGCTTGAAATAAAAAAGCACACGTATGCACATCCCACATGCTTAACAATTTATATGATTTCAGCTATTGGCACACTGTGAAAAAAGGGAAAAATAATTTAAATAGTGCAAGAGGTTCTGTCTGTCCCCAACCCCAGGTCACAGCAGGAGCATGAGATGGGAGAGTTACACGGGCTCTTCCCTTAGGCGTCTCTCTTGCTGTGAGCAATTGACTGCCTGGAAGATGACCTAGTACAGAGATTCTCAAATATTTTGGTCTCAGAACCCCTTCATGCTCTAAAAAATTATTGAGGACCCTGAAGAGCTTTTGTTTACATGGGTTATATCTATCAATATACATCAAATTAGAACTTAAGGAAGACTTTTTAAAAGTGTTTATTTATTCATTTATTAAAAATAGCAATAATAAAGCTATTATGAAAAATAACTATTTCCAAAAACAAAAATTGTTGTAGATGAATGGCATTGTTTTACATTTTTACAAACCTTTTTAATGTCTGGCTTAATGGAAGATTAGCTAGATTCTCATTTCTGCTTCTGCGGTCAATCTGTTGCAATATGTTTCAGTTAAAATAGATGAAGAAAATTAGCCTCACATAAATATGTAATTAGAAAAGGGAGGTGTATTTCAATAGCCTTTTCAGGTAATTATTGATGTTCTTTGATACTACATTCAAACTCCTTATAGTTTATTACAATGTGGAATCTCAAATGGTATGAACTGTTCATACTTGGTTATATTAGAATCCATTGGTCTATTTTGCATTTTGAGTGTAATATTTACCCATGCATTTAGAAAATATTGGTTCACTAATTTATGCAGCTCTTCCAAATGTGGATATATTTCATTTTCAGAAAAGTCTTTAAGAATTTGGTAGTTTGCAAACTTACAGTGAGTGATATAAATTTTCCAAAATTCTAATTTTTACTTGAAAGTTCAAACTTCATCTTTGGCAACAAATCTGTCTGTTGTTTTCCTTGAAGTGGCAGGTTTACTTCATTTTCAAGAAAATATCTGCCAATTACCCAAGTTAGAATAATTATAGTTTGCCTGTCATTCATTCTTTCAAGCAAAAATGGCATCCCAGGGGCAGGGGTGGGGTGGGGTGGAAGCAGCAGCTAAGTGAGCTTGTAACTCAGTCACACAACTGCCTTTCCTGGATACGCCATACTTTGCTACACAGCAGAAGGACTTTATGTCCCATTTTATTGCAAAGAATATTTAAAAGAAGAGTACTCAGCAGTCCAGATTTAATAAAATTAATAATTTTTACTGTTCCATTAACATCATTATTAAGTGAAACTGGCATTTTAAATTTGACTGTGAGTGTCTGGTGGTGAAGAATATGACAGCTACTAGCGCTGTCTGGTGCCACTGCCTTGATTTGTGCGAGGGTGCCAGCAATTTTTCCTACTTCACTTTTGCACCATCAGTGCAAATGTCAACACAGTGAAAAGGGAAGATTACACCTTAATATTATTATAACAAATATTATGAAAATAATCTTAACCTAGCAGACCTCCTAGAGGAGTTCCAGGGAGCCCTTGAAAACTACTGACCACATTTTGAAAACTACTGACATATGCAGTTTTGGTACAACATGGTCCCTACGTGATGCCAACTGTTTCACCTGGTGCTCATGCAGTGAAAGCGCCATCAGATCAAACACCAGCTAGAAAAGGTCAGGACTAGACTTAGTGAAAAATCTATTCCTCTCCAAGGTGCCTCCTTCTTAGGATCTGTCAAAGATCCTTTTGACCACTTTGAACACACACATATACACAAATGCACACGCACACACACACACACACACACGGTTGAGACGAATACAGAAGAACTGCAGACCATAGTACGGCCATCCCTACCACAGCAGGAGCAGTGACAATGATGTGGCAACTACTTCAACAGCATCTTCTGGCTGTTTGTGTGTGTGTGTGTGTGTGTGTGTGTGTGTGGAGTAACAGCCATGATTCCACTATGCTTTTGTGGAAAAAGGAGAAGCAGTTTTCCATGGGCAAGAGATCAAAGACTTCCTCTTCCAGAACCCATGACCACGTCCCCTATAGCAATCTCCTCCCAAACTGCATTTGAGTACATTTCCATATTTCTTCTGTTATCCCTGCACAGTTGTCATTGATGAGATTTCTAGAGAGTGGGTCGAGAACAGTGTTTTAATGAAATGCCTTTCTTTCTTGGCTTTGTTACTTAAATGGATTTTGAATTTGCAGGCAAGGCTTTTTAAATTTTATTTTCTTTTTAACAACGCACCTGGTCATTTGTTTCCTTGGTGGGAGACATTCTTTGGTTTGAGTGGTAAATAGATGGATACTAAGAGCTGGAGCCAGTAGAGGACAGAATGCAGGGCTCTTCTCTCAGAGAAAACACTTGGTTCTTCAGGCTCTGCTGCCATGTTCTGTAGGTCAGGGAAAGTTCCCAGCATCTCTCTATCACCCAAACTCCAGCATCAGTGTCCTCGAAGACTCCTCTCCCAGTGGTTCACTAAAATGTTTCTTTAATGTGTCCACTCCTGTCTGCAACCCTGGGAATCTTGTCGTTGCATCCTAATTGGTCTCCTGGTCCCTGGGATTTCCTCCTCTCACCTTAACTACAGGGTGAGGGGACTTAAAGATATCTGACAGTGATGTGACTGGGTGCTCACTCACTGAGGCACCTCCGATGACCCCTGAGCTCTCAGCCCTTCCCAATGCCTCTGTGTCTCTACCTGACACAGCACTGTTCACCACGACCACAGCAAGGTTGCCTTCCTGGCATGACAGTTCCCTCAGGCCTCTGGATCCTGCAGCGCCCTAGACATACCCCTGTTAAAGCACGTTGAAGCTTTGCCGTGTAAATGCTGGTGCAGGATCCACCTCTCCGGCCTCCTGCAAGAACTCAGAAGGCTATCATGTGAGCATGCCAGATTTCCTCAGAGAGAAACGATGACAGAACTGCTAAGTCTATCCTTCCAATTACCTGAAAGTCTGTCAGTTGGTGGGACATGGAATGTAGGAAGTTCCAAAGACTGGCCATTTCAACCAGAGTATTAAGATATATCACCTCTGAAACGCACAGAGAACCTTGTGTCTGTGTAGACTATCCTTGGAAGGATACAGAAACACTGGATGCCTCTGGGGGCAGAGAACCAGGTTGTGGGAAAATGGGGGAGGGCAGCTTCCTCTTTACTGGATTAAGTAGTAGCTGAGAGAGGTCTGATTGCCATCCTCTAAACCAATGGTTTCCAACCCTGGTTGTACATGGGGCATTAATCCAAATATGGATGCCTGGGCCCCACCCCAGACCAACTACATCAGAATCTCTGGGGTGAGGTTCAGGCCTTATTTTTTAAAAGCTTCCAGGTGATTCCAAAGTGCAGCCAGGTGTTGAATTCCTGTTCCAAGTCAATGCTTCTCAAACTTGGGTGTGTTGAAGAATCAAACGAGAAGCTTGTTCAGAATGCAGATTCCTGAATTCACCCAAGGATTGCACTATAAAAAATGCTCTAACTTACCCAAGAAATCTCCTGATTTATGTTGAAAAGAAAAATTAATTGACTGGTGGGGATCAAATCATTTCCTCCAGAAAGACATTTTTACGCCCTAACCCCTGGTTAAATCAAGGTGGGCCCTCTGTCCACGTGACTGGACCCCTCAGAAGCAAAGGAAATTTGGGCATGGAAGTAGAAACCACAGGAAGAGACCGGAGACGGGGCACCACATGACGGCTATTGATTGCCAGGAAGCCTCCACAGGAACACTACAGACTTCAGAGAAGGCGCAGCCTGCTGGTGTTTTGACTTGGGACTTTGAGCCTCCAAAGGCTGAGACAATAAATTCCTGCTGTTTAAGCCAACCAGTCTGTGGTATTTGTCATAGCAGCATGGAAAACTAAGACACTGATTTCAAAAGCAATTACCACCACCTCCTAAAAACAAAGTCTACCTAATAAGCGGCAATCAGAGAAGTAGGCTCTCCTCTGAAGGGAACCCTAGCGGCACACAGAATACTTAGGCCAAAATTCATTGGACCAAATCAAAGAAAGAGCAGCTTGTCAAGCAAGGCTAGGGTAATAGATGTGCCCCGGGCATTGGCAGCCTGCGATGACATGATGTGATGATGACATGAATCTCAGGAGGCTTCCGCCACTCTGACACCCAGACACAAAACTGTCCTCTGCTGGTGGCTGCCACCAGCCTGCCTGACTTCCCATTCTGACCGCAGGAGTGGGGCACAGACATTGAGCTCTTTTCATGTTCTTCTTGGTTATATATCTTCTTCTATGAAGTTTCTGTTCAAAGCTTTTGTCCACTTTTTCAGAGGGTTATTTTCTTGCAGTTATTATACATAGTAAGAATGGTTTATGTATTAGGGATACAAATCCTTTGCCAGAAATATGTATGGTGAATATTTTCTCCTAATCTGTGACAAACCTGTTTATTTTCTTAACGGTATCTTTTAAAGACTAGAAGTTTTAAGTTTTTATGAAGTCCAGTTTATTAATTTTGTCTTTCAAGGTCCATGCTTTTTGTTTCTTATCGAGATCTCTATCTAACCCAGGGCATAAAAACTTTCTCTTTCATTTTCCTGTAAAAGTTTTATAGTTTAAGTTTTATGTTTAGGTCTATGATCCATTTCAAGTTAAAAAATTGTTTGTATGTAGTAGAGGTAAGGGTCGAGGTTAATTTTTTTTTTTTGGATGCCCAATAGTTGTAATACCAGTTTTTGAATAAAAGGCTATCCTTTCCCCAATGAATTATCTTGGCATCTTCTTCAAAAATCAAACAACCGTATAGGTGTGGGTCTATTTTTCAGCTCTCTGTTCTATTCATTTGCTCCATCGTCAGGTTTATGTCCTTATCACACTGTCATGACTATGGAGTTTTATATTAAGCTTCAAAATCAGGTAGTATAAGACATACAGCATTGTTCTTTTTCAGAAATGTTTTGGATATTATTGGTCCTTTGCTTTTCTGTATAAATTTTGGAATAATATTGCCAATTTTTACAAAAAAGCCACAGGGATTTTTGAATGGAATTGAAGCAGGCTAGTAAGATAGGGAATCAATAGATGGATCTGGAACCATGTGGACATCAATAACCCAAGATGGCTGCTGGAAGACCCTTGCGAGATTTCTCCCTGAAGCCAGGAGAATATTCTGGCCTCTGAATATTCTTCAGAGGCCTTATAATTGGGCTGTCCTAGGGGATTGACGGGTGGGGTAATCAATCAAAACAGCGAACACCTGGTACCTCTCCCATGCCATTAGCACAGGGGTGAAATAATCAATAGTTTAAAAAGCAGGCGGAAAACCTTTCTCGGCCCTGCCGCTCTCGGTCCTCGTGGCTTCTGCGCCCTGCTCTCACCATGTCCCCCCTGCGCCGATCAACGTGCAAGTAAAACCTGGGCATTTATAATCTAAAATGGGAAACTGTAGTCTATAAATCAGCCCTCTTCATCACTCTTCAGCCCCTTACCCTCTACCGGGGACCCGTGATCTGTTATTTTCTTTCCTTTCTCTTCATTAAAAATTACTGGCCTAACTAACCCGACGTGCTCTGAAATTCATTTCTGCAGCATAAGTCAAGAAACTAGATTAAATCTGGTAACAGATTGCATTGAATCTATGGATCAATTTGGGGAAGAACTGGTATCTTAACAATATTGAGTCTTCCACTCTAGGAACATCACACACCTTTACATTTATGTAGATCTTCTTTAGTTTATCTCAGCAATATTTTATGGTTTTCAGTGGACAGTTCTTATACATGTTTCCACGTCTGTTGAGATGATCAAATATTTTTCTCTCCTTTATTCTGTTAATATGGTGACTTACACTGATTGATTTTCAAATGTTAAACCAATCTTGAATTTCTGGAATAATCCGTACTTGGTCATGATATATATATATATTAATTTCAATATATTTTCTTCATAGCACTTACTAACGCTCTAGTTTTCTTGGTCATTGTTTTACTTGTTTATTATCTCTCTTTCCCCCCAGTAGAGTGGAAGTTCCACGGAGGCAGGAGTCTTCTTCTTGTGCAAGGCTGTATTGTTGCCTGAACTCATGTTGATAAACTGTTAAGAAATGAGTTTTGATGAGCTGTTGAATCCAGTGATTTCAGGCGGGCTATCTGATACCTCAAAAATGCTTATAAATTCTCTGTCTTCATTTTAACAATTAAAAATTCGAAGCCAACCCATGCCAGTGTTCAGAGCTGTTGTTTAGGCTGCAATCTTTCTTAATCTACAGTTTGTGAGTTCTGCCTTATTCCTTTCTTTCCACTCTCAACGGCAACTGGACAGGAAGACATTGGCTGATAGGGACCAAGGGAACCGAAATAAACTCACTTCTCTCCATCTATTATCTTTGTACCATTCCAACTCCTATAAGGTTTGCGTCACCGTTCTTTTAATCTGAATGTGGGTTGCTCCTATGAAGAATTTCCCTGTGGGTGTCTCTTCTCTATATATTTGTAAAACATCCCTCAGTAGGAACTTTCGTCTGGTCTTTCCTCCTTTTTCCCAGGCATCTTTTAGGGGTGGCCTCTTGCTACAATCCATTGTGTACAAATGCGGTTTGCTTAAGTAGAGAAGGATCACGATTTAGAGAATACCATTTGCAAATTAACCACCAGAAACCCACACTATGGCTTTCAGGCCTCCGGAGCCTAGGCTGCCACCAAAACGTTACCAGGACATTCCTCTTTTTAAGGACGTTTGTATTTATAGATTCTTTTACAAGTGACTCTAAGAATTACATACTTATCTGTACAATGACCTAATGTAGCGATTATTGGGGGGAAATCGTCAATGTTTTTCAAAAGATAAGGAAATGGAAAGAATGTTTGCTCTTTATATGCCAAGAACTGTTCGGAGGTGGTGCTCCCCAAACTCTCACAATTTATACAAATTTCTTTGTTTTGTGAAATTTAGCAAATTCCTTCCCAAATATTGAAAAGTTATAATTTTAAGGAACTTAGGCAAATTAAAGCAACACAAGGTTGTTGTTGTTTTTTTTAGCGCATGGGAAAAATAAACATTGACTTTCTCTGACGCTGTCACTTTTTAGTGAGACTTGAAGTATTTAATGTACACCTTCTGTTCAGGTTCTCATGTGCGCAGCATTCGGCTCTAGTCGCTCCACTCATTTCTGGCCCCTCTGGGACCTTTTTCTATTGACAAAGATTAAGAAACTGTTCATTTTGCAATTTCGCTTTGATCTGATTCTGTAAATACTTCAGAAAAAGTCTCTACAAGTGCAGTAGTCTTTTAAGTTTTGATGTTTTAAATAAAACTTAAAGCACCAATATTGTAATATTTACCAAATGAAGTGGCAAAGGGAAGATCGAAGTCGATCTGAGCGGGAGCCAATGTCAATGGCCACAAAATGCTGGGGGTATAGCTTTGTCTTTCCTATCCTGCCAAGACTAGATACAGTGGCTTGTGAATAAATCACTCTTCTAATATTTCTAGTAGCTAATTAAGGTATAGTATTCCAGGAAGTGACAGCAAAAGTGTATCTGCTTTACAGGGCAAACCTAGAGACACAGGTTAACATAAAAAGTATGGGGGGTGGGGATTTACTTAAAAAGCAACTAAGAAAAAGACAAAGCAAAACCGTTTTAGTCCTCTAACTAGAGGCACTGCACATACCACCTGTGTCGCTAACATGATGGGGACTCTGGACAAGTCAGCCCCAGGTGATGGGTCACACCAAGAGTCATCCATGCACATGAAACACGACAGCAGATGAAAGAAGAGAGAGGCCAGGCCTTTTCATTTCGAGAAGAAGACCATAGCTTCCCAGTGAAGGGTTTGTGTTCAAGTCCCAGCTCCCCTACTATCAATTTATAGAAATTTCGGCAAAGGAGAGGCGAGAAGGTCGCTATAAGGTGGCAGAGAAGAAATGATGTGGAAGAGAGACTGCTTGAGAAAAAGCAGAGAACAAAAAGAGGCAACCTTCCACAGGGCTCGAAATAGACTAACCCATCTGGGATACTGAGGATGGATTGAGAAATCAGAGCAGGTTAGGTCTGATGATCTGAAGGCAGGTGAATGAAGAGGGATTTTTGCATTTCTAAGTCTTGGCCTCCAGGAGGTCCTTTTGTGAATCTGTAAATGAAATCTCAGGAAGGCTGTGAAGGAGGACCTCTCGGAAGCTGCCTCTACCGGTTACCTGTGTGGAAGGCAGGTCACTGCACCTGGCTGCTGAGTCTGCACTGGAGCTGGAGCTGCCCCTCCAGGCAGGGGTCCCTGGGTCATCCCGTCTCCTCATTCCCTCAGGAGGTCGGTTTTGCAGAGTTTTGCAGACAAAGAAGCCAGTGTATTGAGGGAGGATTTCAATGATCTGCCCAAGGTCACACTATTTAAAATTAGAAAAACAAAACAAAAAACCAATCTCAATATAATCTGAGGTCAGATTCCCCAGGAAATGGTGGGAGACTGATGCAAATCTGCCTGATAAGGAGATTTAAATTTAATGTGAAGCTGGGAAAATTCAGACCGGAAAGTATTGAAAAGCAGGGCTTTGTAGTCCAACCCCCACCCCAACCTCTGAGCACACACACACACACACACACACACACACACACACACACTACCTTTAAATGACGGGTTTGCTCTGAAATAGGAAACACCACCCAAATTAATAACAATAATAACCAACAGCCATTGGACCTTTCTTATGCATACGCACTCCAGCATGAGCTGTACATGCATTAACGTTTGAATATGCATATATATTTAAAACAATAATAAAACTAGAAGATGTACGTTTCCAAAACAAACTGGCTAATAGCCCTAGTAACCAATTGTGATAGGCAGGGTGGTATTTGAAATTTTGGAGCCCCAGTACAGAGCAGAGCAGGGGCCATGGACCCACTGGGCTTAATGCTGTGTTTACACTTGATGTTGGGCAGGTCTAGTAGCCAAGATGGAGCCCAAGCTACAGGCCCCCAAGCAGTAATAGGGGCACTCAGGGTGCTCCTTACCCACCAGTAAGAAAGACCTGCAAAATTGTTGTAACGGAACAATTGATATGTACTGGGTAAAATCCAGTCCTGTGGGCAAGTCTCCTTGATCCTCAATCACTTTCAGTTTTTCAGGAAACTTCCACAGGCCTCACCATCTTCTTGGAACAAGGTCTCCCATATATGTTACAAAATGCAGGGTCTACCTCCTAATGACCTCTTCCTGCCTGGGAATGTGATGTGTTCTCCACCTAGAAGCAAGTCTACTTGCTTTCCCAGAGTATGAAAAGGTCTGGGTAAGACCCTGGCCTCTTCCACAAATGGAGATGGAGCTTAAGAGATGATTTTAAGGTTTTGGGCTTCTCTCTGTATAATGACAGCGTGGTGCCAAGAGCTGATCTCTCCCCGAACTTCCTCCTCAGACTCCTGGCCCCACTGGGCACTCCCCTGGGAGGAGTCACGCTCTTGTGCGGAGGCTGTACCTAATTGAGCATGAAAAGATCGTTGTGCTGTACAAACATGAAACCACCTTATCTCAAAACTGGAGTTGGCAAAGCATCTCCTAATGATACTGGCACTCCGTGGGGTAAGAGGGAGGGAGTTACAGTACATCTTATTTGGTATCTAACCCCCAGGAGAGTACATTTTTGGTGATCTTTCAACTGGTTTCCACCTGGGTGACTTGACACAGAGTCCTGGGACAGAACCTCAGTGATGAATGATGAGCATTTCAAAATGGCCTGCTGAGCTCTTGCGTGGGTTGTGCAGCGCTTTGTCTCTTTTTTGTCCCAGATCCCAGGTTCCCATTCTTTACATGGGAAACTTATTGTTGACATTTTAGTAGTAGTGTTCGAAATAAAAGGGAAGCTCTTACTGGGGAGCCTTACAGGAGCTGCTGGTTTTGGGGTCCACTCCTCCACCCTGGGCCTCCACCCCTTCAGTCACAGGCAAGGCTTGCCATCCTGCGGCTGCAGCCACCCCGGCCACTGCCACCCACCGTAGCACCCACACCATCTCCTCACTCAGTTGCAGTCACCACAGCAGCAGCCCCTGGGGTCTTAGACATCTTTGCTGTCACTGCAGCCCCTGTTAGCAGACAAATTGAGGGAGCAGGTGCTACTGCAGCACATCTGATGTGGTGACAAAGAAGTGGGCCCATTTGTCTAAGACGGCCAACGAGCCATGGAGTGGAAAGGATGAGGAGAAAGGAGGGGGGTGTTGAGAATGACGATGTCAAGGGTGTAGTTGGGAGCACTGGTGATCTTGATGGTCCTGCAGAGGCCGAAGAAGGCTCCAGAGGAGGGATGTGGGGGTGAGAAGGTGGGAAACTGGGCTGGAGAGGCAGAGTGCAGTGAGGAGGACAATGAACTCACCTCTGAGCTGTCCATTTTGCCTTTGATGGCTGAGGACTTGGGGTTTGCAGTTGCGTGTTGCGTGTTGGTTGATGAAGATAGAGATTTCAGTGATTGCCTCTGAGGGGATCCTTCAAGTAGCCTGTGCCCAGATAGAACCCACATTCTGTAAGAAATTCTTGATCTTAAAAAAAAATGTAAACTGGTCTCTATCAACTTCTGTTAGATAAGAGGTCTAAAATCTTCATCTGGCATAAGAGCCTGCAGAAAATGAAGTGGTCAGCAACAAAGAAACCAGGTGTTGGAGAGGAAATGAAAGACAAGGCAAAGCTTGAGAAGGAAAAAGTGAAGGAAAAGATGAAGCAGTGATTCTCAACCTTGGTTGCACATTGGATTCACCTGGGGGTTGAGAGTCTAGGCGGAGGCTCCTTTATGAAGCCCAACGTCCATGCAATATCCGAGGCCAATGACATCAGAATCCCTGGAGGTGGGACACGGCCATCAGTAATTTGAAAAGGTCCCTAGATGACTCCAATGTGCAGGCTAGCTTGAGGATGACGGCCTAAGAGTCTCTCAGTCTGGGTTAACTGTGTTTAAGAATGTGTGCTTGCTCAGAAATACAGTTCGGAGGCATGTTGAAGTTATTCAGAAGCTCCTGACAGATTCCAGAGTGAAGTTTTCAAAGGTCGGCAAGCCTGAGTTTCACAAAAGGATTATTTTTTTAACACAGTGGTATTTCACAAATATAAACGAGGCATTGACATTTAAAATGAGATCAGATCCAAATCATTTTGATCCCCTTTTCCAGTGGGGCAGATGTGACCATGTGTCAGCCTGCACTGGACAAAAGGGAAAAATGCCAGTCTGCAAAGTAAGAAGAAGCAGAGGAAATGCAAGAGACATGGTGTTTTGGATGTTATGTGGAAGTTCTTCAGGTGAGATGAGGCACAAACACAGATAGCCAGCCAGGTGAGAAAGCCCGAAAGGACAGCTTTGTTAGTTTCAAGGGCCTGGAGGGTGTGAGGGCGGAGTTGCTGCCAGGGCTTCCTAACCTAGGCTCTAGCAAGGGCAAGTATGGGCCCCAGGATCTTGCCTTAATTGTGACCCAGAGGGGTGGAGTAGGGCTTTCCTGCGGATGCTGGGGATTGGCAGTTTTAAACTAAATGGCTTGAAAAGCAGACATAGCAAGAGAACCTGAGAGCAGCTCTTATCATCCAAACCATATGGAGGTACAGGCCTTGCTAGTTATGGTTATGCCCAGGCAGGGCTACCTGTGGTAGTTGCTCAAAAGGGGACCTTTTGACTGAGCTGGGCAAGATGGCGAGGTGCCAAATATAATTTCTCAGGAAGCGGGTGTGGCTCAGTGGATAGAGCCCCCGTTTACCATATGGGAGGCCCGGGTTCGCGTCCCGAGGCCTCCTTGTGAGGGCACGCCGGCCTGAGCGGTGCGGTGGGCTGATGCAGCAACCTCACGGCAGGAAGCGGGTGTGGCGCAATGGATAGAGCCCCCGTTTACCATATGAGAGGCCCCGGGTTCGCTTCCC
>JAQZBX010033599.1:12679-25424 GCA_029593785.1 Cabassous unicinctus | reverse complement strand
TTTTTTTTTTTTTTTTCCAGTTGCATTGCTTGTTGGTACTTGGTAGCAGTCCCTCAGTGCCAGGGAGGCTCATCCCTGGGAGTCATGTCCCATGCTGGGGGGAAATTATTGTGTTTATATGCTGAGTTTGGCTTAGAGAGAGGCCACATTTGAACAACAAGGAGGCTCCCAGTAGGTAACTCTTAGGCACCCTACAACACTAGGTTAAGTTTCAATTTCAATAGCAAAGGCTCATAAGCATAGTCATCAAAAGGCCCATCAATGGACCATCCTCCTTTACTAGTCATTGCCTCTGTACTTGGGGGATTGTTGCTATTCCATTAGAGAATGTGGCAGAGCTCCCCAGGATGTGAATTTGATATTCTTTTGGTTATTGTGTGAATCTCCATCTACTGTGATAATACTCCATGAATGTTTGAACACATTTATATGCCTTCTGTGTATGCCCAGGTGAACTTCCTCCCATGTATCCCCCATCAATGACACCCCACACCCATGGTCCTCCTCTGCCACAGTTCTGTGATCCAAAACTTCTTCAAAAATGAAGCCAATAAAATAGCCAAAAACAATTAATAAGAAAATGAAATAATAACGATAGGTTTAAACATAAATAAAATACAGAAAAAAAACTAAAAATAATTCAAATATTAAAAGATAATGAAAAGTATTAAAAAAAATTTTTTTTGACATTTTGTCTTTCATCACTGTAAGATCTGTTGTCCTGTATGTACAGTGACATTTTCTTCCATTTAATCCCCCAGTGTCTTACTTTTTTTCCTTTTGTCTTCAAAGAAGTTTTAGGTCACAGTAAAGTCACATACAGAATACAGGGGACTCCCGTTTACCCAACATCCTTCCCCTTTCCCCCTTTCATGTATTAATAACCTTTTTATATGTGGTTGACACATTTGTTGCAACTGAGGTACAAATATTGAAACATAGCTACTAACCACGGTCAATCGTTTTTGTTGTGGTTTATACTTTGGACCATACACTTTTATAAATTTTTGATGAAATTTAACATGGCCTGTATTCATCCATCATTGCAAGATCATGTAGAACACTTCTATCACCCCCAAAATACCCTCTGTTCTATCTATTCTCTTCCTCCTTCCCCCTCCCCTTGGGGCCCACGGCATCCACCAGGCTTCACTCCTTGAAGGACAAGATTCATAGTTACTTGCAGCAACACTGAGGGCTTGACACATTGGTCTCTCGTCCCCTATTAGGCACAGCCCGTGCTCTCGAGAGACTCCCACTCCTCTGTTTGAGAACATAGCAGGCTTCCCCAGGATGGGAGTCCAACTTCTTCCTGCTCATTATGTGGGTCTCCACCCACTGCTACATTACACTATGACAAATGATCACTTGCACACTCCCTAGAAGCCTGCCACAGATGTGCCCTGTCCTGAATGCCCCTCCACTGAACACCCTAAACCAGTAACTCTTCCTTGTCATATTGCCAAAAGAGCTTTCCCAACATTGTAGTTTCAACCACATACCTGCCAATACCCAGTGTTCACCTGCTCCCTCCCCCAACCCTCCCCCCAGTTCCATGGACCGTCCAACCCACCCTCCCTACCCTACACCCCTATAAAATCTGTACTGCCCAACCCAATGTTATCACCACACCCCTGTCATATCCCTTCACTACACAACTACACACTTCCACCTTATCATAGATTTCGCCCATATGGACGTTGGCTCACAACCTTCTTCTCCCTTTCTATTTCCTGTAAACCTATCTTCCAAAATCTAGCTCTGTGAGTCTGCTCAATTTGCTTAATTCATATCAGTAAGGTCATGTAATATTTGTCCTTCAGTGCCTGGCTTGCTTCACTCAACATAAGGTCTTCAAGATTCATCCATGTTATCCCGTGTTAGTACTATATTCCTTCTTACAGCTGAGTAATATTCCATTGTATGTATATACCACATTTTGTTTATCCATTCATTTGTTGATGGGCATTTGAGTTGATTCCAACTTTTGGCAATAGTGAATAATGCCGCTATGAACATTGGTATGCATATATCTGTTTGTGTCTTTGCTTTCAGTTCTTCTGGGTATATACCCAGCAGTGGAATTGCTGGATCATATGGCAGATCTGTAGTTAGTTTTTTGAGAAACTGCCAAACTGTCCTCCACAATGGCTGCACCATTCCACATTCCCACCAGCAGTGGATGAGGGTTCCTGTTCTTCCACATCCTCTCCAACATTTGTACTCCTGTTTTTTTAGTAGCCGCCGGCCTAATGGGTGTAATATGATATCTCACTGTAGTTTTGATTTGCATTTCCCTAATAGCTAGTGATGTTGCACATCTTTTCCTGTGCTTTTTAGGCATTTGTATTTCTTCTTTGTAGAAGTGTCTATTCAGATTAGGCTCCTATCAGATAAATGGTTACCAAATATTTTCTCCCATTGTGTAGGCTGCCTTTTCACTTTCTTGACAAACTCCTTTGAGGTGCAAAAGTTTTTAATTTTGAGGAGGTCCCATTTATCTAATTTTTTCTTTCACTGCTCGTGCTTTGGGTGTGAAGTTCATGAAATCATTTCCTATTATAAGGTCCTGTAGATGTTTCCCTATACTATTTTCCAATGTCTTTATGGTCTTGGCTCTTATATTTAGATCTTTGATCCATCTTGAGTTAATTTATGTATAAGGTGTGAGATGGTATTCCTCTCTCATTCTTTTGAATATGGATATTCAGTTCTCCAAGCACCATTTGTTAAAGAGGCCATTCTCTCCCAGTTGAGTGGGCTTGGTGGCCTTGTCAAATATCAGATGATTGTATATGCGAGGGTCTATATCAGAACTCTCAGTTCTGTTCCATTGGTCAGTATGTCTATCCTTGTGCCAATACCATGCAGTTTTGACCACTGTAGCTTTGCATGTTTTAAAGTCAGGTAGTGTGATACCTCCAACTTCATTTTTCTTTTTCAATATTTCTTTGCCTATTTGGGGCCTCTTGCCCTTCCAAATAAATTTCATAATTTTTCCAATTCAGTAAAAAATGCTGTGGTGATTTTTATTGGGATTGCATTAAACCTGTAGATCAGTTTGGGTAGGATGGACATCTTAATGATGTTTAGTCTTCCTATCCATGAACAGGGAATATTCTTCCATTTATTTAAGTCTTCTTTGATTTCCTTTAACAGTGTTGTGTAGTTTTCTGCATATAAGTCGTTTACATCTTTAGTTAAATTTGCTCCTAGGTGTTTGATTCTTTTAGTTGCTATTGTAAATGGTGTTTTTTTTTCTTGATTTCCTCCTCAGATTGCTCATTAATGGTGTAAAGAAATGCTACTGATTTTTGTGCATTGATCTTATAGCCAGTAACTTTACTGAACTCATTTATAAGCTCTAGAAGCTTTCTTGTAGATTTCTCAGGGCTTTCTATGTGTAGGATCATGTCGTCTGCAAATAGTGAAATTTTTTCTTCTTCCTTTCCAATTTGGATGCCTTTTATATCTTTTTCTTACCTAAGTGCTCGAGCAAGTACTTCTAACACAATGTTAAATAGGAGTGGTGATAGTGGGCATCCTTGTCATGTTCCTGATCTCAGAGGGAAAGCTTTTAGGATTTCACCATTGTATATGATGTTAGCTGTGGGTTTTTCATATATACCTTTTATCATGTTGAGGAAGTTTCCTTCTATCCATATCTTTTGTAGTGTTTTTATAAGGAAAGGGTGCTGTATTTTGTCAAATGCTTTTTCTGTATCTATAGAGATGATCATGTGATTTTTTTCTTTCAACCTGTTTATGTGGTATATAACATTGATTGCTTTTCTTATGTTCAACCATTCTTGCATACCAAGGATGAAACATACTTGGTCATGGCGTATAATTTGTTTGATATGTTGTTGAATATGATTAGCAAGTACTTTGTTGAGGATTTTTTGCATCTAGGTTCATTAGAGAGACTGGTGTGTAATTTTCCTTTCTTGTGGTGTCTTTGTTTGGCTTTGGTATTAGGGTAATGTTGGCATCATAGAATGAGTTAGGCAATGTTCCTTCTACTTCTGTTTTTTGGAAGAGTTTAAGCAGGATTGATGTTAGTTCTTTCCGGAATGTTTGGTAGAATTCACTTGTGAAGCCGTCTGGTCCTGGGCTTTTAACTTAGTTGGGAGGTTTTTGATGACTGAGTCTATCTTGTTACTTGTGATTGGAGTGTTGAGTTCATCGATTTCTTCTTTCATCAATGTAGGCAGCTTGTATGTTTTTAGGAATTTGTCCATTTCCTCTAAATTATCCATCTTGTTGGCATATAATTTTTCAAAGTATCCTCTTCTGCCATTCTTTATTTCTGTGGGGTCAGTGGTGATATCCCCTTTCTTGCTTCTTTTTTGTGTATTTTCATCTTCTCTCTTTTTTCTTTGTTACTCTACCTAAGGGTTTGTCAATTTTATTGATCTTCTCGAAGAACCAGCTTTTTTTTTCCCAAGTGCTTTCTTATTTTTTATTTCATTTAGTTCTGTTCTAATCTTTATTTACTTCTTTCTACTTCCTTTGGGCTTAGTTTGTTGTTCTTTTTCTAATTCCACCTAGTGTGCAGTTAGGTCTTTGATTTTAGCTATTTCTTCTTTTCTGATATATGCATTTATGACTATGAATTTCCCTCTCAGTACAGCTTTTGCTGCATCCCATAGGTTTTGATATGTTGTGTTGCCATTTTCATTTGTTTCCATTTCTTTTGAGATTTCCTCCTTGACCCACTGTTGTCTGAGAGTGTGTTGTTTAACTTCCATATCTTTGTGCCTAATCTGGTTCTCTGGCCCTTACTGATTTCCAGCTTCATTCCATGTGGTCATATTAATTACTTTGTATAATTTCAATCTTTCTGTATTTATTGAGAGTTGTTCTATGGCCTAGCATGTGGTCTATCTTGGAGAATGATCCATGTGCACTCGAGAATAATGTATATCCCACTGTATTTGGGTGTAGTATTCTGTATATGTCTATTAGGTCCAGATCCTCTAATGTATTATTCAAAGTCTTTGTTTCTTTATTGATTCTCTGTTGAGATGTTCTGTCTAATGGTGCTAATAGTGTATTAAAGTCCCCCACTATAATTGTAGAAGCATCTGTTTCTCCATTTAGTTTTTCTATTGTTTGTTTCATGTATTTTGAGGCACCCTGGTTGGGTGCATAAATGTTTATGATTGTTCTTTCTTCTTGAAAGATTACCCCTTTTATTAATATATAGTGTCCGTCTTTGTCTCTTACAATAGTTTTGCATTTAAAGTCTATCTTTTCTGATATTAGTATAGCTACTTCCATCCTTTTTTGGTTATTGTTTGCTTGTAAAATTGTTTTCCAACCATTCTCTTCCAGCTTCCTTGCATCCCTGGGTCTAAGGTGGGTTTCTTGTAGACAGCATATAGATGGATCATATTTCCTTATCCACTCTGCCAATCTGTGTCCCTTGACTGGTGAGTTTAATCCATTAACATTCAGTGTTATTACTGTCAAGGAATTACATTAGCCATATTTTCTTTGGGTTTATGTATGTCATATGTTGTTTTAGTTTCACTTTCTGTCTTTTTAGTTGTTTTTACACTCCTCCAACTCCCTCTCTCCTGTTTTTTCCTTTTGACCTGCAAAACTCCCTTTAGTATTTCTTTTTTTTTTTTCTGCAAGTGAATGATGATAACAGCTTTTTATTAAAAAAAAATTTTTTTTTGAAGTGTAGCATTCATATATGAACATACATTAACAAGAAGTGTATAGTGAAAGTTGTGAACTTACAAAACAAACATGCATAACATCATATAGGGCTCCCATAAATCACCCCACCACCAATACTTTGCATTGTTGTGAAATATTTGTTAGAAATTATGAAAGAATATCGTCAGAATATTACTACAGTACTAACTATAGTCCATATCTTACATTTGCTGTATTTTCCCCCCAACCCACCCTATTATTTATTTATTTACTTTTACCCATTTTTGCACCCCCCACACCCCTCGTTTTGCTGTTTTTGTGTCCATTCGCTGGGTAATTCTTTTGTTCTGTTTCCTGCCCTCTTTTCTCATCCTTCTCATGTCTTCACTGGGATTCGATCATCAGAACCTCTGATGTGGGAGAGAGGCATCCTACCACCTGCGCCACCTTAGTTCCTGGTTTTTTGGTGGGTCTCATCTCGGCTTTCCCTTGTGTCACTCTCTTGTTATGTCATCATCTTGCTTTGTGGCTCGGTGGGGCCTGGCGGTGCACCTGCTCACAGAGCCTGGCAGCTCACCAGCTCATGGGGCCTGGTGGTGCACCCGCACACGGGCCCTGGCAGCCCGTGCACCTTCTATATTTTTCTTTTTAAAATTTTTACCGGGAAGTCCTGGGGAGCGAACCCAGTTCCCTCCATATGGGAGACGGACACCCAACCATTTGAACCACATCCGCCCCCCTGCTATATCTCTTAAGGTTGACCAAAGATACCTAGAGTTACAGTCATTTCCCATACAGGATGGTCATATAATAAGTCAGGCTTGGTTTTTCACCAGCATTCTAAAAACCAGACCTAGGGAGAAAAACTATGTCTGGGGACACATGCAAGGTTTCTAATATAGTGAATGTTTAGCCTACCCTGATTATCACAAAATCAGGACAGCGAGCATATTCGCATCCTTTAGTATTTCTTGTAGGGCAGGTTTCTTATCGACATACTCTCAGTTTCTGTTTATCTGTGAATATTTTGAACTCTTCCTCATTTTTGAATGCCAGCTTTGCTGGATAGAGAATTCTTGGCTGGAAGTTTTTTCTTTTAGCACCTTAACTATGTCATACCACTGCCTTCTTGCCTCTATGGGTTCAGATGAGAAATCAGCACTTAATCTTAATGAGCTTCCCTTGTATGTGATCGTTCTCTTTTCTCTTGCTTCTTTCAGTATTCTCTCTGTCTTGAGCATTGGACAATTTGACAAGTATATGTCTTGGAGTAGGCCTGTTGGGATTTATACTGTTTTGGGTACGCTGTACTTCCTGGACATGTATGTCCATCTCCCTCAATAAGGATAGGAACTTTTCATCTATTTTACTTCCAACACTCCTTCTGTCCCCTTTCCTTTCTCTTCTCCTTCTGGGATGTCTATAATGAGTATGTTTGTGAGTTTTGTGTTGTTCAAATCCCTAAGTCCCTACTGGATTTTTTCTGTATTTTTATTTATCTGTTCTACTGTCTGTTTGATTTTAAATGTACTGTCTTCCACATTGCTAATTCTTTCCTCTGCCTGTTCAAATCTGCTGTTATGTGCTTCCATTGTATTTTTAATTTCTTGGATTGTGCCATTCATCAGCATCATATCTGTTATCTTTTTATGTATGTTTACATTTTCTTCAGTATGTTCTCTCAGTGTCTTCTTAATATCCTTAATCTCTTCCTTTACTTCATTAAGTTGATTCATGATATTTGTTTGGGCAGCTTTGATTAGTTGTTCCATGTTCTGCATCTCCTCCTGGTTTTTAGTTTTTTTGTTGGACTGGGCCATGTCTTCCTGTTTCTTAGTTTGACTTGTAATATTTTGTTGGTGTCTAGCCATCTGTTTATCTTGATGGGTTTATTCAGTTGATTAGCTTCTCTTTCTGTGGTTTTATTTTGTTGTTTTTGAGTGTTGTAAGGTTTCACTTTCACATTTCGTTCCTCTTATTCTATTTTCTTGCTCTTGTCTATGTTCCCTGAAAAGAAAGTTAGGACCAGAGAAATAGGAGGAGATAGTAAGAGGAAAATAATAGTAGTAAAAATAGTAAAAAGTAGGAAAGGGACCATACAAGATCTAGAACATTGAATAATTAATCCAAGTAAGAAGTATAGAGGAATAAGATTAGAAAAGTAGATTAGAAACAGTGAAATAAGAAACAGAATAGAGAAAAGTATAGAATGACTTAAAAGGCCGGAATGATGAGAAGAGGGGAATAGAAAAAATAAAAAAGAGAGAAAGAAAAAAAAGTGAAAAAGAAAGGAAACAGAAGGTAGGAGGGAGAGAGGATATGAGAACAAGAAAAATTGAAGACCAAGCAAAAACAGGTGGAATGAAAGAACAACAATAGAAAACAGAAAATATAAAGATAAAGGAGAGAAAAGATATAGCGTAGGTAGAGAAAATTGGTAAATAAGAGAGAGAGAAAAAAAGAAAAAAACAGAAACAAAGGAAGGGGAAACACAACAAGAAAACAAGAGAGTAGCTATTCGTTTAAAAAAAAAAGAGGTAGAAGGCAAAAAAAAAAAAAAAAGATCACAAAACAAAGACCCCTAGAGATCTTCCCAGGTTGATTTACCAATCAGTCACCTTGCAGCCTGTCTTCTGCAAGTTTTAAGCCAGGTTTTAGTGAGTAAAATAAGGAAAATAAAAAAGGAAACTTTTTTTTTTTTTAATGAAAGATCCAAGATAAGCTAATATAAAGAGAACATCATTATGTTCCCTGTCATAAAGTTTCAGCTGGTTGCCTGATAGCCCTGTATCACTTCTCAGAGAGGAGCCAGGGATTGAACCAGGGACCTTGGGATATGCTAAGCAGGAATTCGTCTACTGACCTAATCTGTCTCCTAGGCTAGAGACCCTTTGGGAAGGCTATCTGCCCCTTTTCCCTTGGGCAGGTTAAATTCCCTGCAGTCCTTCTGCTTAGTCTGTTATCTCTGCCTCCTTTCTGATGTAATTCCTCTCTTTATCTAGGCTGCTGGGCGTGGCAGCCTGCCTGAGTAGGTTCCTTTTTCCTCTTTGATGTAATTCCTCTCTTTACCTAGGCAGCTGGGCCTGACAGCCTGTCTGAGGAGATCCCTCTCCCCAATCTCTGTTGCCTCAGAGACCCTTCAACCACCCAAGGGGGGCTCAGCTGGCTAAAATCACTGCAAAGAAACCACTCTGCACCTTCCCAGACCCCTCCTCCTCCCAGGGAAGTTGCAGTCACACTCTGTGTGGAGGAGGGAGCCTGTCCCTCGACCTAGGCTCTTTGTCCTGAGGGCGGGGTATATGTGCCACTCCCAGCCACAGGGGCAAGAAACTCAAGATTTTTCTTCAGCTTCCTTATCTTTCCAGTACCCTCCTAGATGACCCAGAGGACCCTCCGGCTCTATATATATCTAAAGGAGCTGGCAAGGAGGAAGAAATCTGTTCTCCTCTCAGTCAGATACAATTCACCAGGAGTTTTACCCTCACTTAATATCTCCCAGGTGGGGGAAGGGAGCCCTTCCTGGCGGCCAGGAGGATCAGAAACTCACAGCTTGCTGTTTCAGCCTCTTCCTCTCTGTCCCCAACTCTCCTTGGAGTTGTGAAGCAGTGTCCTGGTCTGCTGTACCCCAAAGCAGCTCAACAAGGCAGCCCTGGTCTCCCTCTCAGTTGTTTTAGTGAGAGCTTAGCTTTATCTGGTTACCCCGTTGGCCATGTTCCCACAATTCTCTATTCACGTTTATTCTGTTTGGGGTGCATTGTCCTTCTTGGATATTGATATTTATGTCTTTTATACGAGTTGGGAAGTTTTGGGCCATTATTTCTTCAAATATCCTTTCTGCCCCTTTTCTGTTCTCTTCCTCTTCTGTGACACCGATAATGCCAGTGTTTGTGCATTTCCAATTGTTATTCAATTCTCTGAGACCCTGTCTAATTTGTTTGCCTGTCTTTCCAAGTTCAAATGTTTCGTCCTTGATTTCACTAATTCTGCCCTCCGTCAATTCAAATCTGCTGTTATATGCTTCTAATGCATTACTAATGTCATCTATTGTGCCTTTCATTTGCATAAGCTCTGTTACTTTTCTTTGCAGGCTTTCGAATTGTTCCTTATGTTCACCCATTGTCTTCTTAATATCCATTATCTCTTCAATAATATTTTCCTTCAACTCCTTGAATTGATTTAGGAAATTTGTGTGATTATCATTGATTATTTGTCTCAAATCCTATGTCTCATCAGGATTTTTGGTTTGTTCCTTTGGCCGGGCCATCTCTTCTTGTTTCTTAGTATGGTTTATAATTTTTTTTTTTTTTAAGATTTATTTATTTATTTACTTTTATCCATTTTTACATTCCCCCCCCCCGCCGTCTTTGCGTCCATTTGCTGGGCAATTCTGTGTCTTGTTTCCTGCCCTCTCTTCTCATCCTTCTCCTCCTGTCTTCACCGGGATTCAATCCTGGGAACTGCTGATATGGGAGAGAGGCATCCTACCGCTTGCGCCACCTTAGTTCTGGTTTTTTGGCGCGTCTCGTCTTGGCTCTTCATCTTGCTGTGTGGCTCGGCGGGACCTGATGGCACACCCGCTAATGGGGCCTGATGGCACGCTCACATGTGGGGCCTGGGGGGCACACCTGTTTTTGAGGCCTGACAGCGCACCTGCAAGTGGGGCCTGGTGGCCTGTGTGCCTTCTATATTTTTCTTTATTTTCACCGAGAGGCTCTGGGGATCGAACCCAGGTCCTTCCATATGGAAGACAGACGCTCAACCATTTCAGCCACATCTGCCCCCATGGTTTGTAATTTTTTGCTGATGTGTAGGCATCTGAATATTTTGGTGAATTTACTCTGAAGGTCAGTTTCTCTGTCTGCCTAGTGGTTTTGTTTCACAGCTCATCTTTAAAATTGCCCAGCTTAAGTTATCAAAATAGAGCTAGGAACTCACTAATACGGTGCTGATTTGCCCACAGGAGTTTGAGACAAGAGACATCCAAAAGCAGTTTTTTTATCCTTGCAATTTCCTGGCTGGTCATCAGATGGTGCTCATTGGCGATGTTTTGTTTTTTTCCCCACTTAGTTGATTCTTTCAACCAGAGTTGAGATTCAAAGCAAGTTCTGCTGGCCAAATTCACTGCAGTGAAACCACTTGCCACCCTCTGCTGCAACCTCCCTCTTCCCAAGAAGGAAGATGTCTGTCCCTCTCTCAGTTGTCTTCAGTGAACCATAGGTTTTATACAGGCTGTTTGCCTTCAGAGTGGAAGATGGGTGCTGTTCCCAGCCATGTGATATAGTAACTTACTGTTTTCATTTCAGCTCGTCATCTCTCAGTCCATCGCCTTTCTGGGGAGTTACACAGCCCTCTCCTGGTCTGCAGACCCCAAAGCAGGTCCCTCAGACAGCTTTTTGCATTTACTCTGTTGTTTTTGTGAAAGAGTTAAGCCTTGCCTGCCTATTCTGATGCCATCTTCCCAGAAGTCTAGACTTTTTAATAACCTAAATAAATGGAAGGATATACCACGTTCATTGAATTGAATACTCAGTATTATAAAGATATCAATTCTCTCCAAGTTGATTTTTAGATTCATTGCAATCCTAGTCAGAATCCCATCAGTGTTTGTTTATTGTCTAGTGTGACAAGCTGATTCTGATATGCATATGGAAATGCAAAGGACCAAACATGGCTCAGTCTATTTTAGAATAAGACTTTTTCTCCAGGATAATAAGACCTTATTTTAAAGGTACAATAATTAAGATAGTATGATGTTGGCACAAGGATAAACAAATAGACCAGTGGAATAGAATAGAGCAACCCTTCTCAACCAGAAAATTAAAGTCCTAATTGTGTAAGGCATCCATTATATGTAGTGAAATAACTTCTTTTCTAGGGATCCATAATGGTAGTAGCTATGTACCATCTTGGAGAGAATTAAAAATATATTTACTCAGTTTTTTGTGAGGCTTAATCATCTTAGGGAACCCCAGTTGAGTAAGGCTGAGACAGACCATCTAGAAACTTATCCATGCATATACACAGACTTACTTTATAACATATTTGATACTGCTGAACATTCAGAAATAGACTTTAAATAAAAAGATAGTGGGTCATTTGGATATCCTCATGGAAGAAAACTATACTTGATCTCTACTTCACACCACATGAAAAAATCATTTCCAGAAGGATTGATTTCCAAAAGTGAATGGTAAAACAACAAAGCTTTCAGAGGATGATCTAAGAAAATATCTTCATGTGTGTGGGATAGGTAAAGTTTCTTAAACAGGACCCAATAATCAATAACAATGAAGAAAAAGATTGGTGAATTAGAATACTTCTGTTCATCTAAAGAAACCACTTTGAGGGTAACTGCAGACTGGGGGGAGATATTTGCAACACATATAACCAACAAAAGATTTGAATCCAGAATATATAAAGAGTTTTGAAGCAACAATAAGAAATAATCCAATATAAAAATGGGCAAAAAAAAAATTGAACAGGACCTTCACACAAGAAGATACACAAATGACTCTAAAACATATAAAAAAGATCTCAGGGAAACAGATGTGGCTCAAGTGATTGAGCTCCTGCCTACCACATGGGAGGTCCCAGGTTTGGTTCCTGGTGCCTCCTAAAGAGAAGACGATCAGACACAGAGAGCACACAGCAGATGGACACAGAGAGCAGCCAGTGAGCACAAACAGTGGAGGCGGGAATAAATAAAATAAATCTTAAAAAAAAAAAAATGGTCTCAGTCTCATTAATAATAGGGAAATGTAATTTAAAACCACAATTATATGCTACTACATACTCACCAGAGTGTAGATTCATAAAACAGCATTAGAAAACTGCGTTATAATTTGAATACCATCAACCCTATCATTCAGAAATTTCACTCCTGGGTAAAAATCCATTAAGAATGTATGCTCATGTTCCTTTAAATGAAGGTCATTTATTTTCAGCTTGGTTGTTAGGAATTTGATGCACAATTTTTCATAGAGGCATGGTTATAAATTGTGGTTAGGTTTGCACATTGGTTCATAAGCATTAATACTCTCCCCCAACAAAAACCTTTTTTTTTTTTTTTTTTTTT
>JAQZBX010033599.1:0-12579 GCA_029593785.1 Cabassous unicinctus | reverse complement strand
ACGGGAGCCCTATTGATTGAGCCACATCTGCTTCCCCCAACAAAAACCTTTGTAAATATATCTCAACCTCTTAGTATAGGAAATATGTAGGCTACCCTACACACTGAATCATCATTTATATTATTATTTTTTTTGAAAGAAGAGAATTTTGCATCATATACATTTGTACCTGTAACACTAAGGGTGAGAAGAAAATTTCATAACACCAGGAATCTCTCTTCTCACGCTGATCCTTAATGACTTTATCTTTTTGTAGGTATGGGGTACTTGTAATTTGAGTTTATAATTAGGTGAGTGCCTCTGTGTTGCGTAAGAATTAAGATGTTCATCTAAGTGACATAAAGACTCTTCTAATTCAGAATTCTGTCATATTCAGAAGATGATTGAGACATTAAAAATGACAAATTTTGTGTGGCATATTGTTTCCAGTAAGATTAGGGAAGTGGTATAGATTCAAAGTAGTTGAGAGTTCACTAGAGGCCAGTCCTCTTTTTTAAAAAGATAGGTAAACAAGCTCAGAAGTGAATTAAACTTGCCCATGGTCACTCTCCATCGTCCTCATAAAAAAAATGTTTATCAAGTGTTTACTTTGTAACGGGTACTTTTATAAGCCATTTATACACGTTAATTAAATTTCAACAACTATCACTTTTACAGAAGGCAAAGCTGAAGTAAAGAGAGGCTAAATAACTTGCTTAGGTTTTAACCTGTCCACTATAATTCTTCTTTTTGCTAGATAGCATTAGTAGCTGGACAGAAATTGTAACCAGTATTTATTAAGCCCCCTCTCTGAGCCTGGCACTGGCAAAAGATTTTTAGTAGTGATTATTGAAAAAAAAGGGTTGTTTAGTCCAGAAAATTAATTATAATGTCTTATTCCACAGGCATTCTGAGTTTTGTTTGGATGAAGGGAGAAAAGGGTGGGATCCAAAATATTTAAATAATGATTTAAATATTTTTTGTGTGTTTAGAAAAAAATCTTCAAAATTTCAGGTATAGATTAATTTTAAAGTAAGAAATATATGGTCATCAAATTTAAATTTATTTATTTATTTATTTTTAACAGTATTGAACTCAGAGAATTGGAGAAGAAATTAAAAGCAGCATACATGAATAAAGAAAGGGCAGCTCAGATTGCTGAAAAGGATGCCATTAAATATGAACAAATGGTAATTATGTTTCTGGTTATTGTTTTCAAAAATTTTAGCTTTGTTTAGAAAACCAAAAACAGACCAACTTTTTGGAAATTGTTACATACTATAATTTACACTGCTAGATTTCTCAAATACTTTTATATTTTTCAAGTCTTTAAGGTATAGAAAATCATGGATACTTTCATCCTGTTTAATTATATTTGAGCCTTTCAGAGACACAAAGAATTAGATTGTGTGTAACATGAACAGCTGTATTCCAGTAACTTTCAGCATTCTATATGGTCTCTAGCTGATTATTCTTTGGCAAATTAATTCAGTACAAGTTGTTGGCATGATCAGTTATTTTAAAATGTTATTAAGTTTTACTTTATTTTTAAAATATTTTAAAAAGTTAACTTTTATAATTTTATGTAGGAAACTTTACTGTTTTATAAACATCAATCTCCTTTTCTTATGTTTCTATTTTTACCCCATTACATTTCTAATACCTGCATACCATCAAGTTCAGGGCAAGAGCTACTCTTGGGCAAAGGAGTCTCAGACAGACTCACCTGTAGTGTTACACAATATAAATATAAAATAAGGTTTACTGAGGAAACACTACAAAGCAGAGAAAAGCAGGGTGCACATGAGCACTTGATCTCTCATTACTACACAGAAAGGCCAGACATAGAGGAAAAGGTCTGAATAAGGGGTTACACAGCATTTAAGTTCCCTTTCCTCCTTTCCCTATTAATATGCAGAGGGTTGTGGTGGTGGAGTTCCTTCTCTGCTGGACTCCTTTCAAAGATATTATACAGCTGTTAAAAAGAAAGGTAGAGGTAAATGTTTTCTGGCTTGTAAAGTTGGCCACAATATATTATAAGCTAAAAAGAAAAAACGCTCATTGCAGAAAAATTAACTTGAAGCATAATATATATCACAGACCATTTTATTTTTTATTTTACATATATTTTTTATTAGAGAAGTTGTGAACTTACAAAACAATCATGCAAATGTGCAGAATTCCCACATTTTTATTTTTTAACAGCTGTATATATATATATATATATATGCATGTGTATTTTCACACATGTGTACATATAATATGTATTGTCTATGTAGATACACATATATGTTCACACACATGGTTATAGGGGTGATATCAAAATACTTAACCAGTGCAATGTAGTATGAGTATCAAGACTAGATGTTGGCCATAAATGATACATTTGTGTGACGTGTGTGTACACATTTGTGTTAGTATAGAAAAAGTCTGAAGGGTTACACAGCATGCTGTTAAAACAGTTGGTAACCTCTGATGTGGCAGGTGGTAGGAGACAGTGGGGAGACTTCATTTTAAAAGCCATATAGTTTTAGCCTTTAAAAATAGATGTACTGTTTGACTAGTTTGCAGTTTTGATTATCCTGATCATTGAGATTATTCAAGGAAATTGTAAACATTTCCATTTAACTCCTAAAAGAATTGCTGCTATTTTCTACTAAAAATTTATTCACAAAAATTAAAGTCAAATACTCCTAGGACTTGACTAGTTGTCAGGATACCTGGGTGCTAGTTTTGGCTCTATCTTCCTGAGCCTTAATTCCTCATCCATAAAATGAGACCCTTATATTTCTGTAAGTATGTAGTAATTTGTACATAAATGTTTTTTGTCATTTCGTAATTGTATATAGGCTTAGTAGAAATATGTGCAATAAAGAAATGCAGATGCAATAAAGAATTTTGGTCAAGTCATATTAATAGAGTATATGCTGAAGGCATCAATTAGATCAGGAAAGGCATTTAGCATTTGTATTTTAATGTTTCCTCCTTTGTGTTTGATGCTGCCAACCATTCCAGTATTTAAAATGTGATCATAAATGTAAAGGGTAATTTTTAAAAATTGCCCCAATACATTTAACTTAAAATTTGTTTTGTTAAATGATTTGAAAATACTCAAAAGAAATAAGAGGTTTAACCTGTCTTGTAGATTATCTCCAACTCAAAGGGAATGGTCTTAAGTGAGTAAATTTTAAATTGTTGAAAACAGACACAGTAATATATGTGACCCTTTTAAGTTAAAGTGATTACAAAGGGCTTTTAATAGGTAAGAAAAGAATGGGGAGAGTTCAAGGGCCAGTGACAGGAAAGAAGTTTAGGCTGGGAGAAACTGAAGAGTTGGTTAGAGCCATTCAGTAGCAGCCCTGTGTGTGTGAGGTAGTACCATTATTACTCTAAATAGCAGCTGACACAGTGGAGCTAAAAACTATGAAAATGGCCTAGAGCAGTTTTTTTATTTTTTTTTAATTTTAATTTTTATTTTTAGAGCAGTTTTTAAATAGAAGAAAAAGATGACTAGTGCTTTTAAAATAGTGAAGTTATTAAGAAAATACTTAAAATTTTGCTTATTCCTTTTCAAATGAAGAGTTATTAATTATCCTAATCAGATATTGCCATGATGAATAGGAAAATCTCTTTAGGGTTTGACTAGTCATTCAAATCCTTCAGGGGACAGTGATTTATCTTTGCTTTTTATCTAGACGGTTGAAAAAATAAATATTTTCAACCGTCTAGATAAAAAATTACATCTGTTTAAAATATTCTTTCATACTATGCTCACATTTGAAAATGGAAAGATGAACTTTGCTTTAATAACAGAAACGTGATGCTGAAATAGCCAAAACTATGATGGAAGAACATGAGAGAGTAATAAAGGAAGAAAATGCTGCAGAGGACAAACGGAACAAAATGAAAGCACAATACTGTGATGACTTAGAGAAACAACTTGAAGAACAAGAAAAGAAAAAACAGGAAGCTTATGAGCAGTTGCTGAAAGATAAACTCATGATTGATGAAATTGTCAGAAAAATCTATGAAGAAGATCAATTGTAAGTTTATTCCAACTATCTTACATGTTCTAAATATTTACATTAAACTTATGAGTTTTTTATGAAGAAGTAAAACACCTAGACTAGTGCCTAACACATAGTGAGTGCACAATAAATGTTAGCAATTATTACATAAACTGAGACCCTCTCTGTTTATCTTTGCTAGCTGGGTATCTGATGATTAATAAATGCTGATTAAATGACTGAATGACTGAACCTTCGATATTCTTAAATATGCCCATATCACATGTCATAGAACTTGCTTTCTGATGAATTTCCTTGGCAGACAGCTTAAATGTAGAGTGTCACAAGGCTTATGTAAACAGGTTGTGGCTTTTCTGAAATGACATGCATAAAACTTCATTAATAGATTGGAGGAGAGGCATAGGAGCATTTTACTCAGAGAAAATTGACACTTGGCATTATTTTTAGTGGCACATTGTAGGCACTCAAAATGTTTATTGTGTGTATGAATGAACAATATGTAAATATGAAAGCCCTTTTCCCTACATTATTATCGTCAGAGAGAAATGACTTTTACAGAACCTTTTCTGGTTCTGTATAACTGTACCTGTTATTGCTTTTTAGGGAAAGACAACAAAAGTTAGAAAAAATGAATGCAACTCGAAGGTATATAGAAGAATTTCAGAGAGAGCAGGCTCTCTGGAGAAAAAAAAAACGTGAGGAGATGGAAGAAGAAAACAGAAAAATCATAGAGTTTGCCAAAATACAGCAGCAAAGAGAAGAAGATCGGATGGCAAAAGTTCAGGAGAATGAAGAAAAAAGGCTACAGCTTCAGAATGCGGTATTAAAATAAGCTTTTTTTTTTTTTAACATGAGAGGATTTCTGAAATATTAGTTACAGAATTTGGTTCCTATAAATATTTTTGTTTGTGTTCTAATAGCTAACTCAGAAGTTGGAAAAAGTGCTGCGGCAACGTGAAGATTTGGAACAAGTGAGACAAGAATTATACCAGGAAGAACAAGATGAAATAAATACCAGGAAACAAAAAGTAAGTTTTAGAAATCGAAAGGATGATTAACATAGAGAAGAATATCATTTTGAGATGAAATAGTGAAGCTGCATTTTTAATATGTCCTATTACTTTACCATATACAACCAATACTCTATATCATGTAAACTGTATATGACATTTTATGATTATTCATAGGGGAAACAATGAAATGTGTTAGACTGTTAAAATATACATCACATTAATATATTTGCTGGTATAGTATTAAAAAGGAGGTTGAAGTTATGCTGTTATAATGCCTTTCTAGTCATTTTCTCTAACTCCTGTACCAGGATTTTAAGTTTTTCATAGATATGAGAATTCCCCACACTAAGGCAGCCATCTGAGTCTGTGTAAATGGTGCTCCCTGGAGTTGGGCAATGCGGGGATCCTGCCCAGAACCAAGCAAGCACAGTAGTGCCAGGTGCTGTATGAGGAGAAGCACACTTACTTTCTAGAAAGCTATTCTTCTCATGGCTAGAATAACAAATGATAATGAAAACTCAAAGTCAAAATTCCTGCCCCGGAGTTTCACTACCAGTTTAGGGCGTTGCACTATATATCCTTAAGTCATTGCAATAATACTCATCATACTATACTCAGTTATTTTGTACTATCCACTTATTATGTGTTTATACAGTTTTACTTTATTTCACGGGTTTCGGGCTAACCTGAGCTAGAAGAGAATGGACCTGGAGTCGTGAAAATAGCCTGAGGAAGCGCCCATATTGTAAAAATATATATATATGAAAAAGATATTTAAAGAAACAGGAAATTTATCATTTTGAAAGTATAGAGTTATTTTATTTTACTTTTGTTTCATTTAAATATTTGAATGAATTGGGGTTTGTAAGTAAAAAGCAAAATGTATAAACAAACAAGTATTTTGCCTGAAACTTAGGACATAATCAACTTCTTGCTCTTTCACTATATTATAACTAGCATAAAGAACCTATTAGCTTACAAGTATATTAGAAAATTTCTAATTTAGTCCTTAGATCAACGTTAGATATTTTCCTATGTAGAATTCAAAAGTGTTGCCAAAAAATGCACATAACAGATTTTAGAATGTGTAAGAAAAGTTCTTTCCCTAAGACTAACCTTTAAAATGTGCTAATTTTTAGGTAAGAGTTTGAATGGTCTTCCTGTTTTGTCCTGTCATCTTCCTCCTTTAAAATAAAATTTTATTGAATTATATCATTCATACATGAACATACATGAGCAATAAGTATATAGTAAAAGTTGGTATGCAAAACAAACATGCATATCAACATATGGGGCTCCCATACATTAAACCACCACCAACACATTGCATTGTGAAACATTAGTTACAAACTATGATTGAGCATCATCAAAATATTACTACTGACTATAGCCCATATCTTACATTTGGTGTATTTTCCCCCTAACCTACCCGATTATTAACACCCTATATTAGTATTATACATTTATAATAGTTCATAAGAGAACATTCTCAAATTTTTCCTGTTGACCACAGTTCATCTTCCACCACTGGATTCCCTGTGTTATACAGTCCTGTGCTTTGTAGAATCCATTCAAAATATACATGCAGTGGCTCTCATTTTCATCACAGAGTTGTGCTGTCATCACCTCACTCAATTTTATAATGTTTTCATTATGCCAAAGGGAACAATCCAGTACCCCTTATACCTTCCTATAATCCCTTAGAATTGATATACTATCTTCTTTGCCATTGCTGCAAAAAAGATTACAATATTACTGTTAACTATCATCTGTAAAGTTACATTAGTTGTAATTTTCCTGTGTAGCACCATATTCTTAACACTTTGTAGAAGAGCATTCTCATACTGTTAACCACAGTCTTTGTCTACCACCAAAATTACTATGGTATACATTCCCTAGATTATTCTCTAGCTTCTTTTCAGTTAACGCTTATGTCCAGACTACCCCTTTCAGTCACAATCACAATTGTAAATCAGAAGTATAGTTATCATTTCAGTGTGTTACCATCAACTCTATTTCCATACTTTTACAGTAAACCTTATTAAAAATTCTACATACATTAAGCATCAGCTCCCACTGTCAACCCACAGTCTAATGGGACACAGATCTGCTTCAAGGGTTCTGTGACAAGGGACTCCTAAAAGCAGTTTTTATCCTGGCAATCTCCCACCCTGCCAGTAGATGGCACTCTTTGGTGAATATTTCCATCGAGGTGTCTTTTTCATTCTCTACTTGCCCATGATTCTGGTCTCGCCAGAGCCAAGATTCAAAGTAGGCTCCGCTGGCCAAATTCACTGAAGAGAAACCACTCTCTGTCCTCTGCCACACCCTACCTCTTCCCAGGGAGGAAGATATCTGTTCCCCTCTCAGTTGGCTGCAGCGAGCCACGGGTTTTATCCAGGCTGTTTGCCTTGAGAGTGGGGATGCGTGCCATTCCCGACAGCAGGGTTAGTAACTCAGATTTCCTTTGGCTTATTTGTCTCTCTGTCTCTTACCCTCCTGGAGTATGTGCAGCATTCTCCTGGTCTGCAGATCCCTAAAGCAACTTCCTCAGACAGCTTTTTGCCCTTCCTCTGTTGTTTTTGTAAGAGAATTGAGCCCTCCCTGCACTCTGATGTCATCTTCCCAGAAGTCACTCCTGTCATGTCCTTTTAAAATAATATTCTCTCAGTTTAATGGATATGTATAGTTTTACTTAAATGAGAACTTTATGAAAATTTCCCTTTAAGATGAAAATCCTTTGTAGGTTTTAGAATGTTTTGAGAAAAGTTAAATGCTTAAAATTTTCTTACTTTTCTTTTTTCTTATATGGCAAGGAGATTTTTAGCAGTGAGTCTCAATATAGAGAATTGCATTAGAGAATTTAATATAATTCTAAAAACCAATCCTAATGTCATTTTCAAAATATAATTATTTTGCTAGAATCATGAGGTTGATTGTCACTGCAGATAAAATGTCATCAATTTGTGGCTTCAGGTCATAGGATACCTACTGTGCTAGTAATGATTTTAAAATGTGGAAGTCCTTAGTCTTCCTAACTAAAAACAACTACTGACATTAAGGTTGATATCATCTATTTTTCACACATTATTGCTTTTGTATGTTTCATAACTTTATTGGCTGAGTTCTGTGCCAGTGATTACTAGAAAGAAACATAATGCCTATGGCAAGGTGAGAGCATATTCCCCTATATCTGCCAAACCATGGAAAGGACATATTTTTGCAGCATCTATAGCAGCTTTAAAACTTAGCACATGGAAGGAATCTTTTCTGCCCAGAGCCCTCAAAATCTTGTCATGAGAATATTTTTAAATAGCTGACCAAAATTCATCGAAAAAGGAACTATGCATGCTATTTCTTATTGTGACAAAATGGTGTCTCCTTTATTCTTGCTTCCATTTCCTGGGTCAAAACTTTTTCTCTTTGAAGTGAGGTTAGAGAGATAATTAGGAAGAGAAATGATAAGCCACATTCTTCAAATAGCTTAAGGTTGGGATTTGAATGAAAAGTATGTAAATTTTAGTGTTCTGCATTTTGAGAGGGAATATTATAATTGGGGTAAGACATAAGGAGAATCAGGTAAGAAAAGTGAACTAATAATGGAGAAGTATTTAGCCATAGAGTTATTCTTGAACTATAAAAAGTTTCTTAGTTTTATGTAATGTCCTTACTGCAGATGCCAAAAATGTTGACTAATGTTTTCTGGATTAATATGGTGGTAGACCAGCCTGTGCCTGATAAGCCTAAGTCTTTTTTCTTCATTTCCTGAAAAAATATATAAAGAGCAAAACTGGAAACAGTACTTCAAACTAAAAGAATGAGGAATTTCCCCCAGGATATTGAGAAGTACATTCTTGTACTATAAACCATTTGTTCTACCTCCTGAGCTGGAACAGTACAGGTTCCTAAGAGATTTTTATAAAGAATGATTGCATTTAAATGCTAAAATAAAGGTGCTCTGCTGACCAGGGCAAAAAATCTATCCTCCCATCATTGAAAGGGGAACTATCTTCTGAACCAGTCAGAGTACTTAAGGTATCCCCTGCCATTCTTTTTCCATCAACCACTCTCTTTCTGCAGTTTTCTAATTCTTACTCATTTGAGGACTGTAACTGCTATTATGTAGAATGGTAGGAAGTAAAGTGTGGTGAACATAATAAGTGTGTGAAGTTAGGAAAGTCCGGGGGGGTGGGGGTAAGCTGCTGCTTATTCTAGCTTAAAGAACAAGTTTAGCCTTCCTCGGGTTAAACTAGATCAATGACTACTAAGCATTGCACGTTGAGCTTAGAGGTTTTTACATCTTATCTGACCCTCAGGTCTAAATCCAGTAGGGAAGAGCTGCCAGTTACTAAGTGGTAGTGGTTGAAGGGTGGGGAGGAATAGGAACATTGCTTCTGCCTTTTTTATTATACAGTGATAAGTAACAGAAGGAAACCAGTATGGAACTTATGAAAAGATATTGTTTTAGTTTCCTAGCTAGGAAAACAAATACCATGCAATGTGTTGGCTTAAACATGAGAATTTTTTGGTTTTGAGGCTAGAAGTCCAAAATAAAACTGTCAAGAGAGCGATACTTTCTTCCAGAAGACTGTGGTGTTCTGAGGATGGCTGCTGACAATCCTTGGTCCTTGGCTTTTCTGTTATGTGGCAATGCACAGAGCGGCCTCTCCTGGCTTCTCTTTCCTCTTCTGGGTTCTGTTGACTTCCAGCTTCTGGCTGCTCCCTGTATCTCTCTTTCTATGAACTTCCCTATAAAGTCTTCAATAATAGGATGAAGGATACATCCTGATTCAGCTGGGCCATACCTTAACTGAAGTAACCTCATCAAAAGGTCCTATTTACAAGAGTTCACACCTCCACAGGAATGAATAAGTTTAAGAACATGTTTTACTAGGGTATATAGCTCCAGATCACCAGAGCTACTATAACATTAGGGGAAAGGGTATATTTCCCTAAATGCTACAAAGAAGGGAATATGGTTCAAGATTATTTTCTGTAAGAACCTGAAGAAAGTTTAAGAAGTTATTTGTTCAGTCTCTTCAAAAGCCTATATTAACATGATTAAGGAATCATAAAACAGAATAAGCAGAGGGAAAGGATGATGTGTAAATAGAGGTTGGCTAAAATAAAAATGTAGTAAAGTTGAATTACTACAGCAGAATTTAATCTTCTTTTTCAAAGTAATGAGTGAATTGACACTAAAAAGTTACATCAGTGATTGTGAAGAACATTTGAACATTGAGGAAAGGGATTAAAACACTATTAATAGGGGGATGGATGTGGCTCAAATGGTTGGGCATCCGTCTCCCATATGGAGGGACCTGGGTTCAATCCCCAGGACCTCCCAGTAAAAAACAAAAAACAAAAACAACAACAACAACAAAACACAATAACTAAAAACTCAATAGAATAAGATTTGAGTTAAGAAATAAAAGGCACCCAAATAGGAAAGGAAGAAATAAAACTTCCACTGTTCGGTGATAACATGATCCAATATCTAGAAAATCCTGAAAAATCCACAACAAAGCTACTAGAATTAATAGATGAGTTCAGCAAAGTGGCAGGATACAAGGTTAATACACAAAAATCAATAGTGTTTCTATACACTACTGATATGCAATCTGAGGAGGAAATCACAAAAATTCCATTTATAATAGCGACTAAAATAATCATATATTTAGGAATAAACTTAACCAAGGATATAAAAGACCTGTAGTCAGAAAACTACAAAACATTGCTAAAATAAACTGAAGAAGACTTAAATAAATGGAAGGACATTCTGTGTTCATGGATTGGCAAGAAAAATTATTTTATATTCAGTTACAGACAATTAAGAAAACATTATTAGACATATCCAATCTAAAATTTTAAATTTCAAGGATAAAGGAAAACAGTTCTGTATTATCCAGGCAGAACAAAAATGTACTTATACTTTTATTAAAAAGTATACCAATCAGATTGGCCTTATTTGTCTCTTTTTAGGGCCACTAAAGGCCATAACATAGCAGAACAACATTTGATGAGTTTTGTGGGAAAATGTCATTCAAAAATTCATTACATGGCTAACCTATTTTCACATGTAAATGTAATATAAAGAAATTTGTAGCTATGCAGTAACTCAGAAAATATGTTCTTCATGTGCCTTTGCTAGGAAAAAGTATTTGAATATATATTTAAGTTGATAACCAAATCAAATTCAGTACGAGGATAATATAACCAACTCTTATATAGTTACAAAACAGAATGTAAAAGCCAAACATAGCTTTCTAATAATTTTTATATATTTAGAGATTTCAATAATAAGATGGCTTTAAAACCACATTTTAAGTTATCAAAAAACTGGGGAAAGTGTCTGTGACAAAGTTTAAGGAAAAGAAAGGGAAACTAATTTTCCCATAAAAGGAGGGAACCTTAAATTACCATTTGACTGTGACTTTGAAAATTAGGGAACTGTAGGTGAAAGTATGTTTTTATATAGTAGGATTTCTATCTGCAAATAAAACAAAATATGTAACAAAAGACAAGAAAAAATATCAAGGATGCCCCCCCTCATAAAGCACAACACAAAATAATATTAATAGCTATCATTTATTGATTACTAATTATGTACCAAGGACTGTGCTGAATGCATTATCTGGATTATCACATTTAATCTTTTAACAACAGCCCTATGAGGTGATAGATTATTAACCCTCAATTTACAGATGTGAGAAAAGAGGCTTAAAAGGTTTTAGTTCTTTGCTGATGTTATAAAGGTAGTAGGTGAAAAAGTCAAACACAGTTTTCTCTTACCTTCTGCATTAAGACAATGCTAAAAAAATTAAAATATAGTTCAGTTGATAAGCCAATAAAGGGGATAATTTTTTAAAGGGTAGGGAAAGTAGAAAATGGAACAAAGAAGAAATGGAGAAAAATTGCAAATAACTAGAAAGATGGTAGACTTACATCCACCATGTTGAAAGTTACATTATTTGTAAATGATTGAAGCACTACAATTAAAAGAGAAAATTTTCAGGCTGTATAAAACAGCTAGACCTAGACAGTAATTCACAAACTGGATAAAAAACACAAAGCAGTTATGATTATCCACAACTGGATAAAAATCGTGAAACAAAATTTAAATATGAAGACATATAGTTTAAAAGCAAAAGGATGGAGAAAGGTATACCACTCAAACACTAATCAGAAGTAATTTGGGAAAGCACAACTATGTGATTATACTGCATACCATTGATTGTATACTTTGGGTGAATTGTATACTTTATTAATATGTATCAATAAAATTGATTTGTTAAAAAAAAAAGTAATTTGGGAAAGAAAAAACAAACCAAAAACCAAAACCAAAACAAAACAACACAAAAAAGTAATTTGTACTGGCTATGTTAATATGAGACACAACCTCAGGACAAGGGATATAAACAGTAATAAAGAGGGACATTTCATGATAAGCATAGAATAAATTCATCTAGAAGACATGATAGTCCTAAAGACATTTGAACCTAAATAATAAGCTTTCAAGATATTTAAAGGAAAACTTTTTTTTTTTTTTTTTTTTTTTT
>JAQZBX010033598.1:0-25324 GCA_029593785.1 Cabassous unicinctus | reverse complement strand
ATTTATTTTATTTTATTTATCCCCCCCTTGCTGCTTGTGCTGCTGTGTCCATTTGCTGCGTGTCTTCTCTGTGTCTGCTTATCTCCCCGTTGCTGTGAGGTCTTGCCGCATCAGCCCACGGCGCCGCGGGAGCCGGCCTGCCCTCACAAGGAGGCGCCGGGAAGCGAACCCGGGGCCTCTCATATGGTAAACGGGTGCTCTATCCATTGAGCCACACCCGCTTCCTGCCGTGAGGTTGCTGCATCAGCCCACCGCACCGCTCAGGCTGGCGTGCCCTCACAAGGAGGCCTTGGGACGCGAACCCGGGCCTCCCATATGGTAAACGGGGGCTCTATCCACTGAGCCACACCCACTTCCTCCATACAACTTTAGATAGCATCATTCTACAGTAGGTTCCTGGTGGATTTTTCCTGTTATTTCCAATATCACTATTTGGTAAATATAAATTTTTCAGGAGTGATCTATTATTACTTGAATCATATGCATTCTTTAACTGTTTTTAGAGTTAAAACTTTTTCCCCTTCATGGATAACAAGTCTCTAAGAAAATTCTAGAATTTAAATCTAGATTTTTTTTTATCAGGGAAATAGAATTTCATAATTACTTAAGAACTATATAGAGTTCTAAAAGCTTACGACTTAATTTTCAGTTGTGGTGCCTTGAAAACCCCAGTATGAAATGACACTAAAACCAATCTTTGGCAGTGCAACAAAAATCACAAAATGAAATTAATAACTTTTTTAAAGCTCAGATTCTCAACAAAGTTATTTAAACTCTTACCTTTACAAAGAAAATGTGAAACCATTAGTATGTTTTATTTCCTAAGCAGAATGTACAACACAGATTAACCAAAAGAAAACGAACATGTTTAAGAAAAAATAAATAAAATGGATGAAAAAGGGAAGCAGATGTGGCTCAAGCAGTTGAGTGCCTATTTTCCACACAGGAGGTCCCGGGTTTAGTCCCAGTGCCTCCTAAAAACAAAAAAACAAACAAGCAAACAAACAAAAAAACCAACTCAAGAGAGCCGATGTGGCTCAGTGGTTGAGCTTTGGCTTCCCACATACAATCCCCAGCCTTGGTACCTCAAAAAAAAAAAAAAAAAAAGAATGATAAATAAATGAGAATTACTTTAGTGGATTCACTTTCATTCTCTTATAAAGAATGCTAATTTGTTTTATAAGGATGAAAACTTTTGCTAAAACCTGTGCTTTAGCATATATGCAAGTAAACATACCTGTTCTGATTTAAGTACACTGAGTTCCTGCTGAAGTTTATCATTTTCACTTTGTTCTGTTGCCCCAAGCATTGATTCATTTGTCACTGAGGGCATGTGATTCAAAAATAACTGTTCTTGCTTGCTTTCTTTTCCAACAGCCATATTTTCAAAAGGAATTTTACCTTCCTTCATTACTTCTGATTCTTCACCAAAACCTTTATTTATTTTAGAAATTGGCCCTCTAAAATCCCTGGTTGTCACAGTCACAACTCCATCTTTCAAAGAGTGTGACTGAACATCAAACACATTTACATCTTCAGCCCTAGTATGGTTAATTATGATTTCTAGCTCTCTACATCTCAATAAAACTTGCTCTTTCTCTTGCTTTAAAGATTTAACTTCCTCACTTAGGAAACTAATCTCGCCATGTTTCTGTTTTAATTGTTCAGAAAGATCTAACAGTCTCTCTGACAGTTCTAATTTTTCTCTCTTGGTTACTTCAAGCTTTTCCATAAGTTCTGTTGTATCTTTCTCAACAACCTCACCAATTTCCAGTGTTTCTGGTATAAAAGTTTTGTCATCATCAAAGACTATACTTTTTGTTTGCAATACAGTTGGATTTATTTTTTGGAAATGATGGAGCTCTTCATTAAGTGCTTTAAGCTTACTTTCATACTCTACTTCTTGTTTGTTTTTACTGTCTTCTAAATCAGCTTTTACCTTGAGAAGGCAAGCATACTCCTCCTGTAACTCTTGATAGTTAACTTCAAAGTTTTTTTCAGCAAATGAAAAAGTGTTCCTTTGCCTTTCAAGCTCTTCATTTAGCTGAAAACATTGCTTTTTGAGGTCCTCATTTTCTTCAGTGAGTACTTCTATTTCTTTATGCCAGCTATAGTCTTTGGATTCAGACTTAATACAGTCTAGGAAAATTAAGTTTTCTTCTTGGTTAACAGGAGTATATATTTTCAACATGTCTTCAAGAGCTTTCTTTTCACCTTTAAGAATATTATTCTCTGCTTCAAGTTTTGTAAATTTTTCTTGAAGGTCATTCTCTTTTTCCTTCATCTGTTTCTCCAGTAACTCAGTTTTTAACTGTAATTCCTGAACTTCTTGCTCAAGTGTACCCTTTTCCTTTTCTTCTTGTCTGAGTATTTCAATTTCTTTTTGAAGTTCATTGATTTGAAGAGTCATTTCTTCTGACTGTGAATTCACAAGAGACTGTTGTAAATCTTTTAGCTTTGAAATTTCCAAAATTAATTGATTCTGTTTAGTTATCAAATTGTCTTTTTCAAACTGCATGGTTTCTATCTTTTGACTCATTTCATTCTGTAAGCCATCTATCTGCTGTCTATAGTGAATGCCTAAGTTATCTTTAAGCTTTTCAATATTTATTCGATGTTCAATTTCTAAATCTTCCTTCAGTTTGGAAAGTTCTTCCTCATGACTAAATAGAAGCTGTGTTCTCAGCCTCTCTAATTCAGCTTCTTGTGATTCAGCCATTCTGTCTAACACAGCATTCTTTTCTCTTTCTAACATTTCAAGTTTTATCTTGTAATTTGTAACTTCTGCTTCATGTTTTAATTCTAGTTCCTTCCTGGATTCTGATGCAGAAACAATCTCAGCTTTCAAATCCTCCACTGTACTAAGAGACTTATGTGCTTCACTGAGTTTACTTTCTTGTTCAGCTATTGTCTGTCGAGCTCTCTGAATCTGGTCCCTTGAAAAGCTCAATTCTTCAAGAAGATCTTTGAGCTTTCTCTGTAGAACAGACTTTTCTCCTGAAATTATTCCTAGTTCTTCCTTGAGTTTTTCTTTCTGAGAGTTAGTAGCTTGCAATTTTATATTCAGTTCATTTATTGCCACATTCATTAACTTTATTTGATCTTCATTAACTGTAATATGTGGATATGATCTTAAAGCATTTTCCATTTCTCCCTTGTGTCGTGTATTAAGTTCTTCTAGCTGTGACAGGTGTTGTTTTATTAACTCTTGTTTCATCTGCACTATCTGCTGCCCATACATCTCATCCAGTTCTGCCCGGAGTTGTTCTAGCTTTCTTTGTGTTTCTTGTTCCATTCTTTGCACCATATCGGTTTCAAATTGGCTGTCTTTATAATTTTTCTTCTGAAGTTCTTCAACGGTCCCCATTAACTGTTTTATTTCCTCAGAACACTGTCTTTCTTTTTGCTTAGAATTAGTCAGCTCTAATTTCATGTTTTTTATCTCTTGGTTCTTTTGTACAACTTGGTCTTGTAATTCTTCTAGTAATTTATCAGCAGCTGTTACTTTATTTTTCAGCTCAAGAGTTTTTTTTTCTTCTCCTATTATTTTTGTATTTAATTCTTCAATGATTGCCTCCTTTTCTTGTATTTCTTTTTTATTTGAATTTTCTACTTTTTTATCTTGTTCCTTTAGAAAGAAAAAAATGAAAATATAAGAATGGCATTTGTAGCATTTGGCAAGTTTTATCACTTAACTCCATTACTGAAAGACTGATAGAAGTCTGTTTTTTACATGATTCTATACAAAGTAATTGTTGGTCCTACCCTTCAGTTTTTCCCAAGACAATGAAACTCAGGGCTTGTGTACCACACTCTGGAAATGAGCAGATACTACAGTAGGTCTTGGCCTTCTTTGGAGTTAAAAATTTCTCCTACATTGCTTTTTAATAATTTAAATAATTTAAATTATTTAAATTTTAAATAATTTAAAATTAATATTTTAAAACCCAGTTTGATTAAAATATAGCTAAGCCATTATATTTCCATCTTTCGTATTAACTGATCAACATTCTATTTAGTATTTTCTATATATTCTCTAGATACTTCCAGAAGAAGGTCATAAAAATAAATCAAGACTCCTCCCATGTATTCTAGTGTTTTGAAGGTCTTTCATGGGCAAGTGCTATGAAAAGAGGGAAACAACAAAAACAGATTTCTCTAAGTCTCCCTTAATTTCACTCCTGAGCTACTCAGCGATTCAGAAATGTAGCTTAAGTGGTTGAACTTCGAATAACATCCAATACAATTACACCATTTATAGCATATCAACTTGGTCCTTGAATTTTGGTTTAAATAGAAATTGAAAGGCAGGGCAGATACTTTTTTCCAGTTCCTATCTAGTACTCTATTTTGGAGTTATAGATAAGGCTAAACCTAGAACACAGGCCAGGGCATATGTGTTATCACAATTGTTCACAGGATTATTACAGCATAACAGAGTCAAGCAGAAACCCTGGAGGCAAAGTTTTGCCTCTTACTTACTGTTTTAAGTAGTTAAGGGTTGTAGTCTCAAGGATAAGAAAGAAATAAAATCCACAAAATGAAATCAGAATATAGCTAGGTTTGTAAAATCTCTTTAAATCCTGGTATTTTCATCTGTACAATAGAGATATTATTTCCTCTATCTCACAGAATATGCTCTAACAGCATAAATGAAACAAAATATATTAAGATATTTTATTCTTAATGTGCTATACATAAATATAATTTATTTATATATTAGAAAATATCTATAAGACATTTGGAAACTATAAGAAAGTAAAATCAGTCCATGGTGGTGATCCTCAGCTTAATTGTTAAATAAGTAATTAATCTTGAAAAACGTTATAAAATCTACAACTTTTCTGTTTCCTCGTTTTTGGGGCAGGAGGTAACCTCATAAACCAGTAACAATCCAAAATTGTCCAACTCCTGGTATAATTACAAATGAAAAGCCTTAATTCTTCATTCAATTATCATGGCTTACTTTTCATAGTACTGTTTATTCTGAATGTACATGGTTTTAAGCAACTTATTTTGTGTTGTAAAAAAGACAGTCCTATGATTGAGAATACTATCTATTTTTTGGACACAGACCTGAGTGGGGAATAATATACTTCCTGCCTGTGACTACTGCACTCTGGGACTTTCAGAGGATTAGGACAATGAGAATAAGCCTGTAATTGTCAATGCAGGGTTCTAGGGAACCAGGGCAGTTTCAGCTAATGCCCTAGTCAGCTGCTCTGACTGAAATACTACTTGCAGGGAGATTAATTCAAAGAAAAAACAAGAAAGGAGAAATTAAGAAGTTAAAATATACATATAATGAAAGAGAGACTGATAATAAAACTATTCTTGCTAAGCAATTAACAGTTATTCTGCCTAATGAGTTACTTGAATTCGAAATTATGTCAAATTTTACTGCCTACAGAATAAAACCCAATTTCCAGGTTTTCCTAACCTAGGCCTAGACTATCTTTCCATTCTCACCTCATGGAAAGATTCACTTTCAAACAGTATTGCTTTTCTAGTCAAATTAAATTATTCTTTGCTCCCTGCACATTTTCAGCATGTTTCAGCCTAGGTCTTTATTACTTCTCTATTCCCTGTCAAAATGTCCCTCTTCCCACCTCTAGCAGTTTAGTGCCACAACATATTCATTTGTTTACCAAATAAGTATTGAGTAGCTACTTTGTTATATACCAGTTGCTGGGGAACAAAATACCACTAAAAATGGATTACTTTTACAGTTCCACTCAAAAATCACCTCCCCACTGAAGCCTACCCTGAAACACTTCCCCTATGAAGCCAGAAGTTACCTACTCAGAACTTTCAAACACTTCTACCTACTCATTCTTGTTTTGTGGTGCCTTGTGTACATGCTCTATCTTCCCTACTAAACTGTGAATTCCATTAAGAAAAGGGCACAGTTTAAACAATATAGTATCACTCCCAGGGGCCTAACACAAAACAGGTGTTCTTGCAAACATCTACATAATTAGTTTTAAATAACCTTGGTTGGAAATTACCCATTTCATAGTTTCAATGTCTTCACTTTGTAAATTTGCTATTTTTCTTAGAGAGGCAGTATGGATAGCAAATTAAGAGCACAGTCTCTGAAGTCAGATAACCTCGGTTTGAAATCTGGCCATGCCAACTTACTATTACCTGGTTAAATACTGGGCAAGCTACAAGTTACTTCATCTTGCTTTGCTTAAGTGTCCTCATCTGTAAAATGGGAATGATAGCGGTACATATACCACATAGGGTTATTGTGATGATTCAATGAATTGATAGGCGTTGGATGCTTTGAATAGTGCCTCGTACTGAGTAAACAATAAATGCTAGTTAATACTTTTTTATTATTATCCAAACAAAATTCTTATCTTGGTTATTTCTTCATTCTCCAGTATTATGCCAACTGATCTCAACTAGCTGTAGAAGAATCTCCTAAGTTTATAAAATGTACTGTATTCCATGTATTTATTTTTTCTAATTAAAATCCATAATATTTCATTTTGTTTTTAAAATATTTTCATAATTTTATAACAATGGCTACAATAAATGGAAATACTTTTAGATGAAAAAAAAATAAAAGATAGAAATTCTGGTTACAAGCTTAGATGCTCCTAAGAACTGAATTTAACATGAGCTAATCACTTTCAGTAATGAGTATTATCTTATTATTGTGAGGATCCCAGTTGCTTTTGAAATTAATTATTTTATATATTTAAAGAGCTTTTCTTTATTTTGAAATTTTGTACAAAAGAAACACCTGCATGAAGAACCTTAAAGTTAATTGCAAAGCCATTGCAAGTTGGTGGACTTTCTTAAAATAAACATACCATCTCATAGGCTTTAATCTTCTCTTGCAAGAAATTAATTTGTAATTTGAAGTCTTCTTTCTTTTTTTGATAGTCTTCTAAGAGATGGTCTTGTTCTTCCAATTGTTGCTGATGAGTGAGGATCTGTTGTTTGGCTTGTAGTAAATCTGCAGCTGTGCTACTATGAGTGCTGTTCCTCAAAGTTTCACTAGCCTGTAACTAAGAGAGAGAAATCCCAAAGAATTAAAATTCTGAAGTGAGTGCATTAGAGAATGGACTTAACAGGTAATAGCAGAGTAAGTGAAGTAGATACCACTTTTGAAGTACTACTAAGCTCACAATGGCTGGAGTACAGGCATAGGGCCCCAGCAAACGTGCTACCATGGCTGATTGGATGACCAATAGGCATATTACCCAAAGAGAATCAGTAAGATTATGGTTCCCGTGTGTGACGGTTTAATGCTGGACCGACCCCAGAAAATTATGTTCTTAAAGCTAATCCATTCCTGTGGGACCTTTTGATTAGGTTACTTCAGTAGGGCGAGACCCAGGATAAGTTTTTCTCCTCTTACTGGAGTCCTTTATAAACAGGATATATATGGAAAGAGAGACAGAGAGAAAGTCACTGAAGCAGGAAGCTGAAGCAACGAGACCCAGAGGAGAAGAGAGAGACCAACAGACACCGCCACTGTGCCTAGCCATGTGACAGAAAAGTCCAGGATCATCAGCAGTCTGTCTTTGGGGAGAAAGCATCACCTGATGACGCCTTGATTTGGACATTTTCATAGTCTCAGAACTGTAAGCTTGCAAGCAAATAAATCCCCATTGTAAAAGCCAACCCATTTCTGGTATACTGCATTTTGGCAAACTAGCAAATCAAAACAACATGGTAAAGCAGAGAAAGGCGGTCTAGCAAACCAAAACACCATGGTAAAGCAGAGAAAGTAGATCTAGTAAGAGAGAGGAGACTAAAGCAAGCATATGGAGAGAAGTGCAGCCTGAAAGATATTACTTCCTGCATTCCTGATGTCTTCCTAGTTTCTGGTTTCCAATCCCTTTCAGAGGCCTGGTTGTATTTCTGCCCTTGAGTTCTGTAAGATAACCCTGTATCTTTATATTAAATTCCTTTCCTTTGCTTAAGCTATCTCAATATATTTTCTGTTACTTGCCATCAGAAACCTTGAATAACGCTATCAGATTTCTGTGGCTCCAACTAAAGTTAACTAGAATATAGTCATTCTAGTTACCACTGTAGGACGTAACTAAAATAAAACCACACCAGGGGTGCAATGTAGGATGTGAGTATGGGTTAATTTATACAAAACTCTACCCAATCAGCCTTATAAAGTTTTATAGGACTTCAAAATACAGACAAGGAAGGAAGAAGTTCATAGAAAACTAACAGCAGGAAATCATTCAAGAAATATGAATTAAATTCTTGGTTAAGAGCAGGCATTCACCAAGTTTTCCAATATGGTATCTAGTAAACAAATGGTTTTTTAACAAATTTAGATTTGTTTTGGAAAGTGTGAAAATTAAAAAAAAATTCACTACTAAAAATCTAACAAATTTTGTTCTAATAGCAATACTTACATGCTGGAATTGAATCTGTAATTTTTGACTTTGTTCTGTCAACTCTAAAAATTCTCTCATTGTCTCATCCTTTTCTTTTCTTGCTTGCTGTAAATTTGCAGTGAGCTGGGTTATGATGCCATCTCTTTGTTTAATGGCAGCTTCAAATTCTTGTAACTAAAAGAAAGCAGTGAAAATAATAGACTTTTTTCCTTAAATAAAACTGATTATTATTACAGGTAATTGTTCTTCAAGAAAATGAGATTCAAAACTTGCTGGCAGAATTCTTACCATTTGTAAGGAGTGTTTTCCACATTAAAACACTCTTAGCTTATAGGAATTGGTTTCACTTTCAAATCAAATTTAAGAAAATTATTTGAACTAAGGAAAACACTACATTAGGTCTGCCTTATCCATCTTGAAGGACAGATGCCTTCATATTTAGGGAAACCCCCAAACGGTTCCTCAGTAAATCCATCATAGACATTGCTTCTGGGGAGGATGTCACTGAAATATATTCTGTCATTCTCATCAATGTCCTATTTCACCTTGTTTTCAAAATTGGCTGCTAAGGACAAGCAGATGTCACCCAAACCACAGGAGGTTACTCACAAGTACTCACTGACCTTCTTCATGTGTTTAAGTCATAATATTTTGATATTATTTGCACCTTAATTTTCTCTCAGGCTGATCACAAAAACACACAGCCTACTGAAGCAACTTTAGCCTAGGTACCTCATTCAGTAAATAAGGGATTCATATTCTATTAGCCTTGTTGATGGAATCCTAGCTTTAAATGGGCTATTTAAATTTCCTATTTTTGCTTCAGTGATTTTTGTGTTTTTTTGTAAGCATACCTGTTGCAGTCCTTTGGTCCCATAAGTGGTCCTCATTTCTTCTAGTTCTCTGTTTAGCTCCTCAATCTCGCGCTGTTTCCGAACCAATTCATTTTCTGTCAACTCCAGGTGTGTTGGACTACACTGTGCTCCATGTCCAGAATAAGAATCATCAACCCCAAATTCTTCTTCCTAAGTCAATCCAAGATTTTTAATAATTCAATACTAGCAACAGTCCTCAGGGAGAGGGGTTCAAATATTGATTTCCATATCAAAGTCCACTTTAAAATATCATTCATCATCTGGGAGTTTACTGGTATGGCAAACTACTTTGTTGTTAATGTGATTTGTAACCTCAAAAGCATAAACAGGGTAGCTGTGTTCTGTTATAATTGAGTTTTATAACAAAAGGTGAGTGATTTTGTTTTGTAAAATATTAAAAGCATTTATAAATCAGGCATAGAAAGAAGTATATGCAGGAAAAAGCTTTGTTAGTAAGCAACGTGGTTTTTAAACGGTATAAAACATTAGTATTACAAGTAGTTTTAAATACTGTACCCTTAATACATTTGTAGGTTTTTCTGTTCTCACCAAAAAACTGCAACCATTTACCTGTATAAAAACAATTTTCTGATATATTATGATTTTAGATAGAATTTTATTTAAAGCTAACATTGTATTTCTAACTGTAGTTATGTTCATTCACATCTAAGGAAAAAGGTGCATTAACAAAAACAGAAAGGTGATTAAATTTAATTGAAGCATCTGAAAAACAACTTCAAATGCCAGTCACTCCTCAAATATGTGAATGCTTATAATGCAAAAGACACTGTATGATACTTTTTTCATTTAAGCAAATTAAAGTTCACATAAGTATAGCTTCTATTTTGTATTCAGAAGGATAACTATAAACCTCAAATTACTAGATCCTCTTCTTCAATGGCTTCCTTAAAATCATTTAAATGATTGGATTTTTAAAAAATTAAACTCTATCTCTTTTCAAGTAAAACAGTTTACCAGCACAAATTCCTTTAAGTTCAGTAAGCAGGTCAAGAGATAGGAGAGACTGATGGTGTAAGGGACGCTACCCCAACAATTCTGCTCTCTAGGGAGTAGCACTAAAATAGTCATGCTAACCCTGAGTGATGTGGAGGTTTTCCATATTACGTTACTGCCTACCTCCAACATAGACATTCTGTGGTGGGAGGAAGGAGGATGACAGAATTTGCCTCCAGGGTTCACCTGGTGAAGATCAATTTCAGGCCAATTAACCTATTTAACAACCCCCAGGTCCCCTTAAAAGTGAAAAAATGAACTTCATGCTGGCCCACATCTTAGTTTTCACAATTATATGTTAAAAGTATCCAAGATAATGACGATTTTTAATGCTGAATTACATAGGTAGAATATTTCAGAATTAGGATTGGATCCACATGGGCCATACACTTTAAAAAAGTGAAGGTCCTTATGAATGTACTAAATGCCAAGAATTGTTCACTTTAAAATGGTTAATTTTATGACATGAATTTCACATCAGTTAAAAAAAAAGGAAAAGAAAAAAAATTTTGAAGGTCCTAATCAAGAGGTTTTTTTAAATCAGAGTTTGATTCCTTTGTGTTTTTCCCCAAGGACAATTTCTGAAAACAAAGTAAATTTTTAAAAAAATTACCTTCTTATGGTAACACAACATTGCAATTTTTTTAAAGTATCAGAAAGCAGTAGTACTAACTCTATTAAGATTATAAATACCAAATCACTTGCAATAACTTTTAAATGAAATACTTCCCAATTTCAATTAGATTTTTCTTGTTCTGAAATGTAGCAATTTGATAAGTTTCTACTAAAATTTTTACTTTAGATTAACAGTGTAATAAAATGGAGTATGAATATCTGTATGAATAGATTCATTTATCATCAAAAAATTTCCGTGAATATCTGCAAATACCATGTTAAGCAACTGCTACTCCTTTAAAGTGATGGTGTCAGTATTATGCAAATTAATTCCCTGCTTATAATAAATAATTAGTTATATTTAATACTGTGAAGTCAACATTCAGCTTAATTTTTATCTAATTCAGGTAGGAGATTTCATAAGCAAAATTATATTTGAACAACTCATATTTATTGGCTTTTTAAAATACTATGTGACCCACAACACAGTGAACCCTAAGTTAAATCATTTTTCAAAACTTAATTATATGTTAAAATAAATGTGAAAACTTTGTCAATATTAATAATTTTTAAGAACTTAATATCATGTATAAAAGAGTATTCATTCACCAGAACTAAACTAAAACCAACTATATTCCAAAATTAGAACAGGAACACTCAACAGAATATTATGATCATTAATAGCTAGTAATAAATTAATTTTTTTAAGTAGGCAATTATTTTATTAGTAAAGTGTAAAGGAATTCTCTCTCCTTCTAGCACTATATTTGGTAAACCTTAATATGAAAGTATTAGCTTGAAACATGAAGTTTAGATTAATAGACACCTTCAACTGAAAAAGAACCCAACTTCCCTTAATGTCCTTTTGTCCTAATTCACTAGGGCATTTGTCAAAATTATTCAGTTTTTAGGCTGTTTTAATATATTCTTTCTGAATTCACAGATTGACTCAATTTGTATAGATAAGGAAAGATCTGGGAAAGTGCAAGGAAGGTACATTTAAAATTTTAAAACAGTTCTGTAGAGTTAAGTACCATTTCATAACAACACTGTATCACTGCTATTCAGCAAGAATCAGATGAAAGATAATTTCACTATATAACTATGTCAAATGGCCTTCACACAAGACTCTTTCCTTCAGTGGACATTAGTTTAAAAACACAAAAGAATAACTAATGCTTTTATTTATTTATGATCAATACATTATTCTTATTACACCTAATTTGGAAGTACATACATTCAGAAAGAGCAGTATGTGTTTTAATTTAAAAATATATAAAATACAGGTATCTTTGGTAAGAAGTACTGAAAAATCAGATGAAATCCATAATCAGTACAAAGACTGCATACCCTACCATTTCATCTTTCTAGACATAGCAAAACATACTTATTTACCTGTCTTAAATCTCAATGTTGCCTGTGGCATTCCCAACTTTCTCCAAATAATGCTGATCAAAGGGTGTCAATAAAAATAATTCATGTAAATTTGGCATTCTGGACATGAAATGCCATGTCCTTTCACCAAGGTCTGAAGAGACTGTGCATAATTTACTTTAATTCTTCAGAAGGGTATATTTTATTTGCTCTGATTTCTCTAGTGTATATTATTAGATATATATTTACAAAGAAAAGATCTGAGGTAGATTATGGAATAAATTATTTGACTAATTTCATTCTAGAACCGAATCCATGCTTCAGCCAAGTGATTGTAATAGCCATAGCAGTCATGAACATTAGCACACACACCACACCTATGTATAATATCCAAACTAAGCTCTAATTAAGCAATTAATAAGAATCTCAATTCATTCTAAAAATAATTTGTCAAAAGAATCCTTGTCACCCACTTAGTTTCATATAAACATAGTGTGAATAAAAGAGTATTTTAGTGACAAGCAGTAAAGGAACCAAGCTTTGCTGAATGTCTATTATAATGCCAAAGTCTTTATTCTCAAATAACTCTCACAACTGCTCTGTGAAGTAGATATTATCACCCCACCTTTTACAGGTAAGGAAACCGTGTCTCAGAGTTTAAGTGTTGTGCCCAAGTTTATACAACTCAGAGGCAATTAAGCTGAAATTTGAACACAGGACTTTCTGAGTCCAAAGCCCCCATTCTTTTTACTCTATCTCTATGCACCAGAAAAATGATAGTGATGTTTTGGTAAAATACAAGACAATTATTTGTCTATGATTATAATTATATGATTTTGAAACATGATTTAGAAATTTTAGAATACTCAAATACGAATTAGAGCAACCAAGATTATTATCATTTGCAAATCTGACATTTGGAGTAAAGTTATAATGTATGCATTGCCAAAAAAGGAATCTCATGTTTGTTTATTTGTTATTTGTGTGTGTGTGTTTTTGATGCCACTGAGAAATAATCAATCCCTTAAAGTTCAAATATGAAAAAGTATTACAATGTGATATTTACTCCTTGGGTTATAAATTTGGTCTGCTGATGATCCTTCTGTTTCCTGAAAGAGTGTTTATGGCCTGGAAGTCCCCTGTTTGGTCAAACCAGTCTAACATCATTAAATGGAGTAATTAAAGCCTCAAAGCTAGCCCAAAAGCATCAGGAAGCCAATCAATATTCACTTCAGCAATCTGGATGAGGTATCATCAAATATTTCACAACCTATCAATTTTCTACAATGTTTCCCATAAACATAATGAGCATGTAAATTTCTCAAAGTATAATCCCCTGTGAATCTCAGTCCAACATATATATTACAAAAGCAAAAAACAGTAACAGAATATATGTCATAAAGGAAGGGTAAGAGTTTCTTGAAACCTTTGTTGGATACACAAACTCTCATACAATTATACATATATGTGTAACCATATGTATGTGTGTGTATAATTATACATGCATAGATATATAAATCTATTTCTTATTGTGAGCCATGGTCAACAAGTATGAAAAACATTGTTCTAAGCTTTATGTTTAAATAATACTTATAGTTAAGTACTATTTATACTTTTATTTACATATAATATAAATATATCATATATACTTGTTGTTTGTTTATACATATACTTAAATACTATTTGTAACTTATTTTGAAACACATCATACTGGGTATCACAGTTTCAATACATTTTTCTGGACCCCCCAAATTTCAACAATTTTTTAATCTTAAAAATTTTAAGCAAAGAACATCTTAATATAACAATAATTATCAATATTATTAATTTCTATTTTATAAGGAGAATCTGAAAATCATCACTTTCAGATGTTTTAGCTTTTTAAAGCTATGTAAATAAAATTAAATTTTGGTCTGTTACCCCAATGTGACAAATTTAGCTAAATTTCATGGGCATGTATGGGATGTTCTGACCTATAGCCACCTGGCACATAAGAAAATTCATTTTGGTGTGGGGAAAAAAGAAACTTTGTGGGGCCTTGGGGGTACCCCAAAGACATAGGTAATTCAAGCACCAAAGCATCTGAATCTGTCAATTAAGAAAGACAAGTTATAGGAATTAAGGCATCATAGAAAGAAAAAAAACAATGTTTTCAGATATGGGCTCTAAACTTAAAGTCACAAGGGCAGATCCTCTGCATTGCAAGCTGTAATTTTTAATCAAGCTACTTTATGTAGTCCAAATCCAGCACTAATTCAATTTATTTAAATTTTCCCAACTAGATGACTAAGTATATTCTCTGCTTTTAAACATGTTAAACTTTTGAAGTGTTGAAAGTGTTTTACTCTAGTAGCAATCCATAACAAAGTATGTTCATTTAAGAACAAAAGGTTGATTTTTTTTTTTTTTGCTATTAGAAACCTACAATAAACTGAGACTTATGGAATACACTGAGTTGCTGAACCATTCAGAGTAAGGAATAGTTTTCCTCAAATGCTGGACCAAAGAAATGACAATCACATCTAAAAGAATAAGAAAAAGATAACACAATGACATATATTTATTACCAACACATAAAGAAGGTATTTCCTAAAGTGGCCAATGCCTATATTAGCTTTTATCACCTTAAATAAAAATCACTATTGCAACATTAATTTCAATAAAGGAATTAATACAACTAACTAGAATTCAAGCATCTGTAAAAGCATTATTCAAAATGAAATACTGTTGATTATGAAATTTTTACTTTATTAAATAGAGATTCCTTATAACAGTCAATATCAAAGAAACCCAATATCAAAGATATTTTCAGAAACTAAAACAGGGTCTCTAATTAAGGACTAAGCTATTCAAACAGAATTAAAACTTTAGCTAACAATCTGAAAAAAATATATCAGTAAAGCATAATCTTCAGATTTTACAGTAACATATTATATTGTATTGAAATGTATAGTCTTGTATCATAACTTATATTTACAAAAGTACAGTAGAATCTTGTGAATTATAAGAAATAAAGTGTCAACTATATATAAAAATGTCAATAACAGTATAAAGTATCAAATTATTACATTTAAAATCATTTTATCATTAATTCTTACCTCTGAACTATAATCATCTGCTGTGGTTGAAATTTCACTTTCCGGCTAAAACAAAAGTGAAATCCAATTACAATTACATTATTTTTCTTTTTGACATAATATTGTACTTTACAATACTTACATAATATTGTACTTTAAGCCATTACTGTTGGTACCATATGCGAAAATTCACTTAAATTATCACTAAAAAACTAATAAAAATAATTCAAGTCTTTAACAATTTCACTTAACAATTATGAATCTCAATGGCTAAATTGCACATCTAAAATTTATCAAGATATTTTTCTAAATATAAAAGTATCAAGAGGTACTTTCACACAGGGTCTTTGTAAACCAAAAGCTCTAAGTAAGACACCATTCTTCTAATCCTTGTCCCACTTTTTAACAGAAGAAAGTTATAAAATGTTACTGTCAGAAAAGTTCAACTTCTTCAAAAGGGAGAATCATCAGAACTTAATGCTGGAAAAGTTGTAACAACTTGAAGGAAAAAATAACAATACCTTTGCAGTTTACAAAGCATTTTCAAAGGCAGTCTTGTTTCATCCTCACATCCCTGGGAGTTAAGAATGAAATGAGTGGCCTTTTCAAGCTTGCCTTGGCAAATAAATACTAACACTCAAGGACCAAATCTAGATGTTATGACTCCAAAAGTGCTCCTTTCACCTTTTACCCTATATCATCTAATCTAACAATCTCATTTTACAGGTGAGGGAAGTGAGACCCAGAGAGGGTCACCCTTTCATTTAACAAATATTTCCTGCCATTGTCTCCTTTCTCCTATACCTATGGAAATGGAAATTTTATCCATCATTCAAGACCAAATTCTAGGAGAGCGTATGTGGCTCAAGAGATTGAGCCCCTGCTTCACACATGGGAGGTCCCAGGTTAGGTCCGGGTGCCTCCTAAAAACAAAAACAAACAACAAGGAAACAAATGAAAAAACAACTCAGGGGAGCCCGATGTGGGTTAGTGGTTGAGCGCTAACTTCCCGCATACAAGGTCCCAGGTTCAATCCCCGGCCCTGGTACCTAAAAAAAAAAAAAAAAGACCAATTTCTAAATCCACCTCTTCCATGGAGGACTAACCAATGCCAGGAACAGAAATAAGCTTGCCCTTCTTCTAAAATTCTGTAATAATGGCTCCTAATTTATGAGGCCCTTGTAAATCTAAAATATATTCATTTTCATGCCCCACTCATGTTCATTAATTCATTCCCTTTAAACAACTACTGATTAAGTGCCATTATGTGCTAAGAATTTAAGAATTGTGATACTGAGGATACAATGGTGAACAAGGCAGCCTTTACCTCAAAAAGCTGTTACTCTAATGAAGAACCCAAATAACTTCTGATGTAGAAAAAGGTAACAAATATATCTTCAAACCAAATAAACAAGCCAAAATACTGAAAAGTTTTTAAAAAATTATAAAGCCACAGTCCTGGCACTTCCACTTCCATTCACCTAGGATTAACTGTTATAGGAATTGTTCAATGACAATGAGAAAAGAGAAAACCTGACAAAGCAGATAGCAGATACTGTTCAACAGGTAGCACAGAACTGTGAACTCTAAAAGAAGGGGAACAAATCAGATGACCCCTACAATTGCCCCAGGTTACTGACAAGAGACATCTGCTAGGCTGAAGCCCAAGGAGGAGAAAGTAAAGCAACATTTGGCAGAATTGCTAGATTGAAGGAACAGAGATTTGAGTTCAAGTACGCCAAGGAGGCTAGAATGTGTAAGAAGAATACTCTACAGAAGAGAGGTGACCAGAGAAATTACCAGACATCTGCAAAGTGGTCCTTTGAGTGTCTGGCTAGGCACTGATCTGCACACTCATGGTGTAAAGTTCTCTGAGGCCAGGAAAAAAAAACAACAGAGAGCAGATCAAAGAGTTCCCAGGTTCCCACAAAGCTGGGAATAGTCTGTGTTATCATAAGACAAAGTGCAAAAACCTCAAAATTCACAGGGTATTTGGTAGAGTCCTCAAAAGGTTCTTACTTTACCAGTGGGGCTAAATCAGCCCCAGAATAAATGCTGCTCTATAACCACCCTAACAAAGCTTAAAGCCAAGCCTCGAAAAAAATCATACTGATCTTTGGGTAATTTAACTAACTGAGAGAACAAAATCCAACACTCTTTAAAGGAACAAAATTAATTCTAGCATTCAGTAACACCCGGTGTTAAAAAAAAAATTATCAAATAGAAAGAAGCAGGAAAATATAATCCATAGAAATACAATTTCTGGCATGATAGTGTGAAAAGCTCTGAAGACCTGCTCCCCAAAGAAACTAGTGAAAAAGCAACCACTGAAAGCCTCTGGGACTCGTTCTAGGAATATATAGCAAATGAAGAAACACCTATTCAAGAATATCCATGAAAATTTGGTTTAAAAAAAAGGCAAGAGTCTGTAATATTTGAACCAATCTGCTCCCTCCCTCCCTGTCTCAGCTCAAGCACGCAGAAACTCCACTCAAGACTGGTGTAGCCAAGAACACTGGTTCCCTCTCCCTTCAACTCCCATTCACAAGGTTTTCTTCCAGGCAAGAGCACAATGTTAGCATTCCTCATCCTGCACCCCTCCCCTTGTTGCTGAGGCCAAGTTGGGGGTGAGTGCAGTTGTGAGGTAGGAGGGGTGGGGGGGGGTCCCATATTCTACCCAGTCCCAGTTCCTGGAAGGGAGGCTTTACTTTGGGCATGGCGCTGCTGAGAATACTGGGGTCTCAAGAGCTCTTGCCTAGGATATAAAGCAGTGGTTCCACCCCAGGAGAGGCCAGCTAAGAAAACCTCAGGCTATTGCCTCCTCTCCATTGAGTGTTCAGCTTTTAAAAGTGGGTGTCATTCAGAGATAAGCTTGCCATTGTCTCCATCTGCAGCTCCTGAGCCCTGGCTCAGAGATTCTGCTTGTGAGTCTAAGTAGGGCATAAATTAGCTCCTAATCTCTTTCCAAAGGAACTGACTTCATTTGCAACAGAACCCTTAAATTCTTTCAATCTAGTAGGGAAGGTGCATGTAAAAGAGACAATTTTATAAAAGGAAATGGAGTTTGAGGTAAATGCTGCAAGTCCTTCTGATCTTGTTTTTGTTCCTGTCTAGGATACTGTCTAATACATCACATATCAGAATACTAACCAATGCACAAATAAGCATTCTAAATTCTAGACCAAGAGAACAGCATATGCAAATGCCCAGGAGTATAAGAGAATTTGGTGCTTACTGGATGCTTTATGGTCAACTGTGCCTGCACATACTTACCAGCTGTGAATTACTTCTGAATGATTCAATATTAATGAACCTAGTTTTTACACAGTTCTAGAATTTAAAACCATGATTTGTCTTAATGTGAATATGTACCTCTTAAACTCAATGGTATCTTGACAATTTTTTGTTTACTTGAGACCAGAATGTGAAACAAACTTGTAAACCGAAGTTTATTCTAACTTAAGAAAAATACATAAAGGTCGTTGAAGGAATCTGTGATAGTCTGGGGTAAGAGGTGCAGGGAGGGTAATTTCAGCCTCTAGAAATTACTATGTTACCTCCAGAAAATATCTAAGTTGAAAGTTATCATATTCCCATTTAAAAGAAATTCTACCCACTGAATGACACAGAATATAATAAAGGATAGAGAGAATACCTGGTAGAAAAGTTCTAGGGAATTCTTATTCTGGGGTTGAGTCTTCCCTCAAGCAGATTAAAGCAACTGCTATAGAGGCCTTGGAAAGACCATAGGACAAAGAAACCTCCATTAAAGCCAGATTAAAACTATAGGTGAATGCAGTTATTAGTTGGGAACAAATTTTTGAACCTTTGAATGTGATGGGATGTGGGACAGGCTGCCAAGAATGATAGATAAATTAATTCTCCCCCAAACCACAACCCTATAAAAGTGACTATTAACCTGATATTTCAAATAAGGAAATTAAGGATAGAAACGATTAAGTAATTTTTCCAAGGCCATACAAATAATGATAAAACTAGCAGTTGAAGCCATGTCTGTCTTATTTCATAGCCAAATTTACGCAATGAAATTGCATAAATAGTGGGGAATTTTAGGCAAAGAAATTGGCAATGCAAGTCGGATTACAGTCATCTCATTCTTGGTAGGTGCAGCAATTTCTGACGTTTCTCAAGTCACAGTACACACAAAAAATAGTATTTTATAGCACACCAGAGAAACTGTGGAGCTCTAAAGGAATCTACTCACCTGAGGCACTGCTTAACCATCTATCCCACAAGCTGAGGAGACCAGTCACTGGTAGCATAGTGCCACCATGTACAACTATGGCACACTGCTCCATATTGACTGGGAAACATTGAGACAAGGGCTGACTTCTACAGTTTGCTATGATTTCTACTTTTGTTTTATCTGTTAAGTATGATTTGCAATAATACTGAGTACAAATTGGATTAAAATACCATTGTGAAGCTATGATTGTGATATGCTATGATTACCAACTACATTAAATCTCCATTAGACCTGGGATCCTCATTCTAGAAAGAAAGGTGTTTTTTTTTGTTTTTGTTTTTTTAAAGATTTATTTAATTTATTTATTTATCCCCCCCTTGCTGCTTGTGCTGCTGTGTCCATTCGCTGCGTTTCTTCTCTGTGTCTGCTTATCTCCCCCTTGCTGTGAGGTCTTGCCGCATCAGCCGCGTGAGCCGGCCTGCCCTCACAAGGAGGCGCCGGGAAGCGAACCCGGGGCCTCTCATATGGTAAACGGGTGCTCTATCCATTGAGCCACACCCGCTTCCTGCCGTGAGGTTGCTGCATCAGCCCACCGCACCGCTCAGGCCAGCGTGCCCTCACAAGGAGGCCTCGGGACGGGAACCGGGCCTCCCATATGGTAAACGGGGGCTCTGTCCACTGAGCCACACCCGCTTCCCAGAAAGGTTTTTAAGTTTGGGCTTTATTTTGTGTCATCTGGTTATGACAGACCTTGGCTATACTGTAGAAAATACATAGGGAGTATGTTCTTTTAACTCTGGGGTGAGAGACAGCCAATTAAAATGCCTGATATACTTTCCTAATTTTGAGATTTGACTATTGGAAGAAAGTTGTTTTCTGATATTTTTGATATACTATTTTGTCATTTGAAAATTTGGGGGAAAAACAATAAGACAAAAGGAATATATCTAAAGGCCTCTGATAAATGTGAGTTAGTTTAGCTTAGAAATTAATCAGATTCTTGTGGTAAAAAAACGCTTTTTTATATTAGATCAGTGCTTCCCAACCAGAGGTGATTTTGAGCTTCAGGGGACATCTGGCAATGCCTGGACACATTTCTGATTGTCAAACTTGGGCACAGGAGAGTGCTACTGGCATTTCGTGGGCAGAGGTTAGGGATACAACTATACATCCTATAATGTACAGAACAGTCCCTCACAGTAAAGATTTTTTTTTTTTTTTTTAATTTATTTATTTATTTATTTATCCCCCCCTTGCTGCTTGTGTTTCCTGTGTCCATTTGCTGTGTGTCTTTTTCCGTGTCTGCTTATCTCCCTCTTGCTGTGAGGTCCTGCTGCATCAGCCCACCGCGCTGCGCAGGCCGGCCTGCTCTCACAAGGAGGCCCCGGGAAGTGAACCCAGGGCCTCCCATATGGTAAACGGGAGCTCTGTCGATTGAGCCACACCCGCTTCCTGCTGTGAGGTCTTGCTGTATCAGCCTACCCCACCGCATGGAGCCGGCCTGCCCTCACAAGGAGGCCCCGGGAAGCGAACCCAGGGCCTCCCATATGGTAAACGGGACCTCTATCCATTGAGCCACACCCGCTTCCAGTAAAGAACTATCTTGACCAAAATGTCAACAGTGCCAAGAATGAGAAATCCAGCATTAGGATCATGTAAACTCTTTGGTTATCTCCAAAATAATAATTAGCATAAGGTTTCCTGTTGCCATACTTTTATTAAAGCCTCCCACTACCTCTGACCTATTCTTCTAGATCTAAGAACCTTTAAAGGGAAAACCATTACGTGTACCCACAGAGTTTCTGTTTGTGATGATGAAAATGTTTTGGTAATGGATGGTGGTGGTGATAGCACAACTTTGTTAATGTAATTAATATCACTGAATTAAATGCCTGAAAGTGGTTAAAACACGACATTTTAAATTGTATATGATACCAAAATAAACAGGAAAAAAAGAGATTAGATTTAGATATTTATGCCCTGATTCATTACAGGGTTGAGGGAAGAGGAATGGCTAAGTCCTAAGATTTGAAAAGGATAGAAGATCATGTCTGGACCACAGTGACACAGCTTGAAAAAGAACTTATAAACAGATGGCGTTAATAAATATTTGAGAGCTGACTTAAAAACGGCCTAAAAACAAAAAAAAACCTAGCAAGTAGGCAAATGAGCAGAGTAATTATGATAAAAGTAGAAAAATGGAATCAGAGAAGGAAAATAAAAGAAACAATAGGGCTCAGATGGAGGCCTGGTGAAAAACTACAAGTCCGCCTATGCAAGGAAAATAAAGAGCAACTGCAGAATTTTTATATCAAAAAGTCAACATTTTTCTCTCACAGTTATCATTATTATTCTATATTTGTATATGGGGATTCCTTTTAGAGTATTAAGTACTTTCTGCATAAATTAAGTTACAGATTCAACTTAATCTACAAATCCATAGCTGTGGCAGTTTGATATAGTTATGAATTCCAAAAACTGATATTGGATTATGCTTGTAAACTGGTCTGTCCCTCTGGGCGTGATTAAATTATGATTAGGGCTTTGATTGGGCGACATCAGTAGGACGCTGAGTCCTGCCCCTTGGTGGGTGTGGACTCAGAGCTAAAACTACATGGCAGAGCAGAGGAGTTAGTTGCAGTTTTGAGTTGGAATTCTGAGGCTGAGTTTAAATGCTGGAGCTCGGGGAAGCAAGCACACAGAGGAGCTTGGTCGTAAGGATGGAGAGAAGGCTCTGGGGAGAGACGAGCCATTCGCCTGATAGTCTACAGCTGGCCTTGTGGAGAGAAGCAAGCCTAAGCCCAGAGAAAGGCAAGTCCCAGGAAGAGAGGAACCCAAGAAGCCTGAACTCTTGGCAGACGTCAGCAGCCATCTTGCCCCAACACGTGGCAATGGACTTTGGTGAGGGAAGAAACTTATGTTTTATAGCTTGGTAACTGTAAGCTTCTACCCTAAATAAATACCCTTTGTAAAAACCAACCAATTTCTGGTATTTTGCATCAGCACCCCTTTGGCTGACTAATACAATGGCTATGGCTATACCGGAAAAATGAAACTAAAAATATGGCTAAATAACTAACCTGAATCCTTTAGAGCTGTTAACAAATTATGTAACAGCTCCCAAATGTGAAGTGACTATTATTACTTCATAATAAAATCAGCAAATACCATGTGCCTATTAATTTTCATTATATTACTCTGATTCTCTATTGCACAAAATTCAGATTGTTGCTGGTTGTATATCCACGATAAAAGAACTCAAAGAGTGTAAATGTAACAAGATCCAAGAAAATATAGTTACTAATATAGATCACTTAATAACAGAAAGGTGAGGGACCTATTGCAAGGGATTAGAGATCAGCAATACTAAGTACATGCAATGGAATATATTTTAAAGGATAAATGAATCTAGTTTGGTCATACATTCCCCAAAATAAAAGCATTGGGTGTTTAATTTTGATATTTATTATAATGAATATCCTTAGATCAGAGAGAATATATCAAAAATGAAATAATACTTTTGCAAGTAGATATCCAGTTTTCCTAACACTATTTGTTAAAAAGGCTATTTTTCCCCATAATGTACTTGGCACCTTTGTCAAAAATCAATTGGCCACAGATGTATATGAAAAGAATGAAGTTAAACTCTACCTCACACGATATACAAAAATTAACTCTAAATGGGTCAAGGACCTAAACATAATAGCTAAAGTCATAAACCTTAGGAAAAAACATAGGTGGAAACATTTACAACTTTGGATTCGTGGTACTGACTTCTCAGATAAGACACCAAAAACACAAGCAACAAAAGAAAAAACAGGTAAAATGGACTTAATCAAAATTAAAAACTTTTGTCCATCAAAGAACTATCAAGAAAGGGAAAAGACAACCAACAAAATGGACAATAATTAATAAAATAATTAATAACCATAACCTACTATGGGTTTAATAGCCAGAATATATAAAGAATATCTACAACTCAACAACAAAAAGACTAATAACCAATTAAAAAATGGGCAAAGGACTTGAATAGACATTTTTCCAAAGAAGATAAAAAAATGGCCAATAAGCAAATGAAAAGATGTTCAACATCACTGGCCTTTAGGGAAATGCGAATCAAAACCATGAGATACCACTTCACACCCAGTAGAACGGCTATTATTAAAAAAACAGAAAAATAACAAGTGATGGTGAGGATGTGAAGAAACTGAAACCCTTACACACTGTTGGTGGCACTGAAAAATGGTGCAGCCACTGTGGAAGACAGTTTGGCAGTTCCTCAGAAAGTTGAACGTGGAATTGCCATATGACCCATCAATCTCATTTCTTGATATATAACCAAAATAACTGAAATCAGGGGCACGGACAGATATTTGTACAACAATGTTCACAGCAGCATTATGCACAAAAGCCAAAAGTTGGAAGCAACCCAAATGTCCATCAACAGATGAATGGATAAACAAAATGTGGTATATTCACATAATGCACATAATATGAATATTATTCATTATATTATTATAATCCATTATAATAATATAATGAATATAATTATAATAATGAAGTTCTGATACATGCTACCACATGAATCTTGAAGACATCATGTTGAGTGAAATTAGCCAGACATGAAGGGACAGATATTGTGTAATTCTACCTACATGAAATACCTAGAATATGCAAATTCATAAAGAGAGAAAGTAGAGTTGAGGTTATCAGGTGCTGTGGGAAGGGGTAATGGGGAGTTAATGCATAATGGGTACAGGGTTTCTGTTTGTGGTGATGGGAAAGTTCTGGTAATGGACAGTGGTGAGGATAGCACAACATTGTGAAAATGATTAATCTCACTGAATGATATGCTTGGGAATGGCTGAGATGAGAATGTTTATGCTGTATATGTTTCCACAATTAAAAAAAAGAGAGACAATGACAATTACATGCAATACATGATCCTGGACTATATCTAATAATGGTGGAGGAAAATGCACAAACGGACATTATTGGGACATACGGAAAACTTGGAAACCAAAATTATAAGCTTCACATAAATGTTAAAATTCTTGAACTTGATAGCTGTACTTAGATGGTTATATAAGTGAGTATCCTTGTTCTTAGGAACATGGAAGTATTAAGTGTTCAGGCATCTAATGTATACAATCCACTCTTAAATGTTTAGAAATAAATAGATGGTTGGCTGGCTGGAATGATGGACAGATAGGTAGATGGACAGATAGATAGATACGGAAAACGTGGAAAATGTTAAAAGTTGGTGAACCTGGGTATCTGGGTGGCAGGTATATTGAAGTTCTCCTATATGGTTTTGTATTAGTTTTGCAATTGCCCTTTAAGTTTGAAGTTATTTCAAAATAAAAGTTAAAAAACAGTGACAAAATTGCAGAGGGTGCTATAACAGTTCTCTTTAGAACTACGGCAGTTTACAAATCTGGATGAATACTTACTTCAACAGAGAAGACGTTGTCATGCTTGATTATTTCTCCACTGTGCAAAGTTCTCATTATTGTAGATTCAGGACTCACAGCTGATCCTTCTCTCTGAGAACTATTTATGTATATCTCATCACTCTGTGATTGATCCATATTCAAGGCATGATGTGATGACACATCATGTTTACTGTTTGAGGTTTTTCTCTTTTTTTTCTGCTTTTTGGAAGGATCCTGCCCATCAGATTGAGCTTTCCTTTGTCGAAATTGGGCAAGCTACAGAAAAAAAGAAGTTGTCATTATCATCAAAGATAATTTTTCTTTATTGCCACTTAAAAAAAAAAAAAAA
>JAQZBX010033597.1:0-25323 GCA_029593785.1 Cabassous unicinctus | reverse complement strand
AAAAACACACCTAATGTAAACTATGAAAAAAAGTTGTCAGAGAAAATTATTTTCAATTTAAAATTTAAAATAATATTCAGGATAGGCTAGCTTATTCTGTGGTAACAGATAACTCCCCAATCTGAAAGGCTTCACATCTAAGATTACTTTTCACTTAAGCAAAATCTACTGCAAGTTGGGCAGCTCTCCAAACCAGTTCCTCATGAGCAGTGACATTGTGACTCAAGGATTGTCTCTATCTATCTTTAACTCCACCATCTCAATCCATGGCATCCACGGTAGCTGTGGAAATGGTGAAAGAAGGCCTGCAGGTTGCACCAGCTCTTCAATGCTTTTGGTCAGAAGTGACACACGTCACTTCCACTCACAGCTAGTTATCCATAACTATAGCAAGGGCCCACCTAACTGCAAAAGGCCTGTTTGTTACCCTCCTTCCCACCTAGGTAAGAGAACAGAACAAGATATGGGAGATCACGAGAAGTCCCTACCACACCCTTGTCAACTAAGTGGGAAGACACTATAAAGACATTTTCGAATATATGTGGGCGGAAAAAATTTACCTCCATGAACTCTTTCTCATGAAGCTGCTGAAAGATTTGCTGCCCCAAACAAGAGAGCAAATCAAGAAAGAAAGAGTCATGGGATCCAGGACAAAGAAGAGAAAGGCACAGAGTATTCTGGCAGGATAGAAAATTTAGAGACCAGGTCAGTGATAGCATAGCCAGGTTAGAGAATAAGCAATCCACAATGGAGCAGGTACACAGGGGACTCCAAGAGGGATGTGTATGAGGGTGAAAATGAAATTGAAAACCTTCCTGTGATTGTCACCTTTGAAAGGAGATTCCTGCTTTTATGAGACAGATCAAGGTCGAATTAGTGTGGTAGGCTAAAAATGACCCCCAAAAGATATCCATGTCCTAATCCCTTGAATCCTGTGAATATGTTAGTGACAAAAAGAAAAAGAAAAAAAAATAAGTAGATGTAGTTATTAAGTTAAGGAAAACCAAACATTAGTGTATGAATGTAATCATAGTATACTACATGGATCAAAAAAAAAATTTACATAGTTATAAGGAGGTCTAAATCTTGATTTAACAAAAAGTAGTTTTATATATTTTGAATGTACTGGGAATGGGGAAGTGTGTTTATTTTGACATGGGGGGAAGTATATAAGAAAAATCTTCACATTGCATAGTAGGACATCAATAAACTATGGATATTTTTTTTAAAAAAAAGTAACAGTGTTAAGCAGATTTGTTAGAGATATGAAGGTAAGGGATTTGGATCCCAGCTAAGTACCAGACCTATGCTGCTGAGAAAAAAAAATTTAAGCTATACAAAATATGAAAACATCTGTTTGAAGGCATCAGAAAACTACTGAGGCCAAAGACCTGAGACCCAGATCCTTGAAAGAAAACTTTCTAAATCCTCCTTCAGGCACGCAGCGGCTCTCCCCAGGGTCATTTGCCAATTCTTAGCACAAAGCAGAAAGCCAGACTAAGGGGACTGCTAAGAGGCAGGGAATCCAGCAGAAATTTAGGTGGAGTTTGGGGCAACCAAGGCAAACAAGATGTACGAGCCTGAGATCCTAAAGAATAGGGAGGCACAGAGAAGGTAGCCCCACTCTTGGAATCCATTTTCCAGAAGAGGCACTTTCAGTTAAGCGGTTCAGAGTAACAGGCTGAGAAATCAGACACAAAGTGGCAGAAGAGCAGTTTTCAGCACCTCCCAAGTCTAGGGAGGCAACAGCAGAGTTCAGAGCCCAGAAGGAGGGGGCTCAGGGCATAACCCGTGGTCTCGGGAACTCTAGAGAATGACAGCAGAGAAGCATAGGTAGATTAAGCCTTATAAGATATAGAGAGAAAATGATTAAGCAAACGGGGCAAAAATATAAACCCTTGGTGAATTTGTATAATGGGGTATATGGGAAGTCCTGGTACAAAAACATCGTAGGGTAAAGGGAGTTAAAGAGTTGTAAGGTCTTATAGTGTCTGCTGTAAAAAGTAGATTAATAAATTCCTTTTCTTTTCTGCATGAGAATTTCATCTTGATTAACCTTCCAGCTCTAGTCCCCTGGATTGTTTATCTGAGTCTAGTGAATCTGATTTTTCTAGCTGATCTTAAAGTTTTTTCACCTACTCATAGAATATTTAACCAGAATTGACCATTTGCAGGGTCATAAAGCAAGTCTCAAAACATTTCAAAAAGTTCAAATTGCATATATTCTCTGACAACATGCCAGTAAGTGGCTAAAATTCAGTAACAAAATGTAACTGAAAGTATCTAAATATTTAGAAATTAAGCATTTCTATCATATATTGCCCATGAGTCCAAGAAAATAACACTGCAAATTAGAATATATTTTAAGCTAAATGGTAATAGAATAGGTTTATAAAAACTCATGGAATGCAGCTAAAGCTGTGCTTGAAAGATTTATAAATATCATATACAATTTATGAATATATAAAAAAGAATAGAAGTTAAAATCAAGGATCTAAGCTTTAATTTCAAGAAATTGAAATATCTACTAGAAATTGAATCCATAATTGAAGATCTTCTCACAAAGAATCTCTGGTGAATCAGCATAAAGTTGTATAAAAGAAATAACACTTATTTTATGAGGCAGTCATAATCTCAATAACAAAACCTGACAAAGACATCAAAAGAATGGCAAAGTACAGTCAATCTCTATCATGAACATAAGTGAAAAAATCTAAACATAATATTTTCAAATGAAATCTTATGAAATACAAGACAGAAAGTGCATTATGATAAAGTTGTGTTTATTCCAGGAAAGCAAGGCAGCTATACTATTCAAAAATCAGTCAGTGTAACTCTCCACATCAATAGAAAAAAAGGAGAAAAAATGATTATCTCCATAGAGGCAGAAAAATATTTTGTATAGTATATTCAATACCTAATCAAAATGTTTTAAAAACTTACTAAGGAAACCATTTATTTCTAAGTACTATAAATAAGAAGCATCTAAAAATCTAAAAAAACACCTGTAGCAATCATATTTAAAGTCGAAAAATAATTTTTTTCCGATATCTGTAATGAGAAAAAGTTCTCCACTAACACCAATATGATCGAATATGGCAATGGAGGTACTAGCCATTGCAACAATACAAAGGGGAAAAAAAGCATAAGGTTTAAAAGGGAAGATATAAAGAGATTACTATTTGATTATTTGCAGATGTCATGTTTGGATACATAAAATATTCCAAAGAATCTATATTCAATTATTAGAGGCAATGAGATAATTCAGCAAGGTCTCTGTGTACAAGATGAATAGAGAGTAATTAATTTTATGCCAGCAATAAATAATTCAAAAACAAAATTTATAAAATTATACAATTTATAAAAGCTCTAAATATGTCAAACACTTAAGAACAAATCAAATGAAAAATGTATTGCAAAATTTTATTGAGGAATTTCATAAGATCTAAATAACTGGAGAGTTATGCCATGTTCATGCATTAGAATATTCAATACCATAAACATGTCAGTTCTCTGAAAATTCATCTGTAATTTGGGGAAATTAATATCTAAATCTCAGAAATGTTCATGAAAATTAACAAACTAATATTCAAAAAAAATATAGAAACTCAAAGGACCATGATTGATAAGGCAATTTTGAAGAAGAAGAAAAAAATGCTGGAGGACTTATGTCACACAATAATAAAATTTACTGAAGGTACCAATAACAGTTAATATTGTGATTTTAGCAACAGTGACTTATGACAAATGTGATACTTCCATTCAGAAAAAAAAATAGATTTTTAATAAATGGTGCTAGGTCAAATGGATATCCATATAAGGAAAAATGTATCTTATCATACCTTACACTATATACAAAATGTATATTTCAGGTCAAAATATGAAGAATCGGAAAATAAAGCTTTTAGAAAAAAAAATGGAAGAGATCTTTCATGACTTTGGATTAGGTAAATATTTTTAAAAGGAAATAAAAAGCACTAAAGGAAAAGTTTAGTAAATTGTCCTATAAGAGGTTAAAGACTATTTCTCAAATGACAACATTAAGAGAGTAAAAATACAAGCTGCAGACTGTAATTGCATTAAACATATCTGACAAAGAACTCATACTCCTAAATGTAAACAAAAAATTCCTATAACTATACAATAGACTGATAATCTAACACTTTAAAAAAGTGCAAAAGGCTTGAAGAAGTACTTGAAGAAGCATAAAGTAGGATACACAAATGGCCACTGAGCCTATGACAAAGTACATGTGAATTAAAAATACAATGAGGTACCACCATAACCCTACCAGAATAATCACAATGATAAAGACTGACAATACCAAGTGTTGGTAAAGGCATGGAGTAAACGGAACTCTCATAAATTGTTGATGGGGTTGTAAATTGGTACAACCTCTTTGGAAAATCTTTTGTCAGTATTTGCTAAAGCTAAACAAATGTATTCCCTATTACCCAGCCATAATGTCACTCCTGGATATATATCTAAAACATGAGTTATTATATCCACCAAAAGATATGCACCACAATGTTTATAGCAGCTTCATTCATACCAAAAATTAGAAGCAAATCAAATATAAACCTTCAGTAAAACAGATGCATAAATTGTGTTCAGAAATTAAAGTCAATGAACAACTAACTGTTTCACACAAAAACATGGATAAATCTTCCAGACAATGCTGGAGAAAAGATGCCAGTTACAAAGAATACATACTGTATGATGCAGTTTATATGAAATATGAAATCCAAACACAGCAAAACAATTTATTGTGACAGAGTTCAGAGTAATGGTTTTCTTTGGGGGAAATTGTGAGAGTTATGGAGGTGTGGAAATATTCTCTTTGCTGATCTGGGTAGCATTTGCAAGGATTTATACATGTGTAAAAGTTCACTGAGCTGCACCCAAGATATGTGCATGTTATGGTAAGTTAAACTTCAAATATATATACACAGCACAATAAGATACCTCAACATAATCACCAAAATGGCTAAATGTAAAAGTCTGATAATGCCAAGTATTTGCAGAAATATTGACCTACCTTAAACCCACTACTATCAACAGGAGAGGGTTTAAACAAATTTTGATGTATTATTTTAGTGTAGCAGTATTCCTGAACAAAAATGTATGAACTACAGCTAGGTAAAGTAATATGGGTGAATTTTACAACATAAGCAAAATAGCATAACAACATGAACAAAAACAGCCAAACTCAAAAGAATAAATAATATGTGCTTCTATTTATATAAAGTTCAAAAGCAGGTAAAACTGTTTCAGTATAATTAAATTCTAAAAATATAAATAAATATGAAGGAAGTATTATCATAAAATTCAGGATAATGGATACCCTCAAAACCAAAGTGGGGTCTGTAATTGTGCAGTTTTACAAATGAGTTTTTACAAATGCTCACTAGCTCCAACATGTAAGTGATTACCTGTTGTTCTTTATACAATGTCATGAAGTGTTCTGTATGCTTGTTCTTTTTCAAAATTTTTCTGAATGGCTCTTTTCTATAAGATGGAAATATACTATAAACATGCTATATTACTATTGCAGATATATTTCCATCTATGTATAGCTAATTTATGTTATTACATATAATATATATACTTCATTACTATAGTATATAATATATATGTATTAATATATGGCACTATGACAGACATACAACTTAAAGGAAAAAATAATGAGAAATATGGAATGCACAGACAGCACTCTAAAATCTATCAGTGTAACATTAGATTATTCAGGAAATACAAACTTAAAGAGTGAACTGAGAAATTAGAAGACATCAATTAAAAGGCATAGAAATAAAATATAGTGAAGGATTTATTTTTTAAAATGTAATCAATATTGGTATATATTTCATGCTACAATAAAGTATAGCAGGTGACATAGACATGTGTACCTTCCATTGAACTTTGTCAAATATTACTGCTTTACCATATTTGCATTTGATTTTTAAAAAAGAAATAAAATAGAGAAAAGCAAAAGGCCCTTAGTACCAGCATACAATCCTGAGGCAACCCCATCCTGACCATAGTAGATATGATTTATATAATTTGACAGTTTTGCAACATACAAATAATAAACCAAAGATATGGCTTTAAATATATACGCCATTGTTTTCAACATTTTTAAATTATATAAATGGTATCTGTTTAAAATTATTTTGACCTAACATTTTAAAATCTAGTCAAGTTAACACATGTAGCAGTCCTTTATTTTCTTTAATTCAGAAGAGGTCCATTTTAAGAACATATCAAAATTCATTCATTCACTCACCTTCTGATGGGCATTTATATTAATTTTTTGTTGTGTCAAATAATGCTACAATGAACATTTCCTCATGCTCACATGCCAACTTAAGTTTCAACAGTTTATGAGCTGTAGCCCCAATATGTTCTAAAATTGCTTATTTTCAGTTTTTTCAACACTTGTCCATATCCACCCAATTTTATTCTACACAGTTACAAACAATGACCTGTCATTATTTTCGTCTATCTAAAACTAGGTCTGCACATCTAAAATAAATTTATCTCTACAGCTACTGAAGTATAGCAAACCTAGTTTCTGGTCAGTTTTGTAGCTATCAAATAAATTTTAGGAAAGAAATGAGTCTCAGAATTTATTCTTTGCTGACATCAGTAAACAGCCTGAAACACGTTATTTTGGTGTTAGAAGGAACAACCTGAAGACACTAGTTCTTTTCTATCTGGGACACTTTGTCACAAAATAGAGAGTAAGAAAGGGATTTTTAAATTTTATGTGCATTAAAGACAGCATGTAATTAATATTTCTACAGCCAATTTTTTTCACACAGTGAAAAAGAAGCATGGTTTCAAAGAAATAAGGTCATTTGATCATAATTATCTGTTCATCTGTGTGTCTGTGTAAAAGAAATAATTTCCTTTGTCTGCTTTACATCTGTAAAAGACCCATCTCAATTTCACTGGCCTCATTTTTATGTTATTTAGTGAAATAGCTTTCAGAAGGAAAAATTATTATTAGGTTTAGCTCTTGTATTAAGCATTTCCCATTTCTCCCAAGGCTAACAAATATTGTACTAAACTATCCCAGAGTATCCTCTAGTAATGACCAGGAAAGATATGTTAAACGAATATATTTGCAGTTCTGTGTCTCCATCTCCATCAAACCAGAACCACAAATTCCAATTCAATATGATTGGTCTTTTCTTTTCTCTTAGGTATTGAAAAAATCTGAATTTTCTCCAGATCACAACAGTCAAAATTCATCCTTTTAGAACCAATTGTCAAGCTATCTCTAGCATCAATAAGTATTAATACTTATTACTCAGTCTCAGATAACTGATTACTGGGCATGCTTGACTAAAAGAGGAAGTTTTTTTTTCTCACTTGAAATAATTGTCCCAAATGTCCCAACTTAATACTAAATAATCTAAGCACTAGAGGATAGGGCAAACCTTTCTGTCAGAGGTTCATCAATAATCAATCACTTCTGTTAAAAAAGGCTCTGATATATTTTAAGTTATGCCTATATAAAAGTTTATTTTTCAAGGGTCCTAGGAATTATAGGGTTTATATTAAAACACACACAGATATACATACACAAAAATACACATATACAAGAGCTATAAATAATTAGTTTTATATATACAGTCTTTATATGTAACCCAGTTATCACCTGAGTCCTGCTTGAATTGAGCCCCCAGTTACACAACTCATGAAAATGTCACCCTACAATTTCTGCGATTTCTCCAGAACTTACTTTCTCATCATCTGTCTCTGACTTCCATGCCCACATGTGCTATCTTGATTTGTCCATATTGACTTGCACAGTGAACCAAGCATTTACTGATTTCTACCAAACACATACACTTAGATGATGCATTTTAAGAGTTTAGTAGGAACTCATCACATGCCACCCAGCCTTCTATCATCCCACCAACTCTTTTAATCCATTCTCATAAATCCTGACTCCAGCTATAGCCATGCAATTTCAAGTGAATTTATCAAGTCTCAACAAAGATGATTTTTTTCCTGTGAGGAATCTTACTGCACCTGGTATGGGTATATAACTTTTTTCATCTTTATTTGCACACCAGTGTAGGAGGACAGAAAGAAAAATAAACAACGGGTAATATTTGACTCATCTTATAAAGGATAATACTGATACTTAACAAAGGTTAAAGCAATTTGAACAAAACCATACAACTAGTAAGAACAACAACCAGAAGGGAACCTCAGCATTTGAGATTAGATACAGAACAGATATGGACATGGCAGATTCTCACAGTTTTCAAAATTAGTAATACATTTTATGTTTTATTTCATCCCACCTAAAGAGAATAAGAAATAAAATACACCGACAATCAGACCAATGGTGGTATTGAGCCAGAGCAGACAGTGGAAGGCAAAGAGGAGCACAGCAGTTGGAGAGCCAGTCCAAGCTTCCCTGGTACCCGTCCCCCTTTTCCAAGAGCTGGTGCTGACTTTATATTACATATGATTCCATTTTCTCTTCTCTCTTGGCATACCACTTACATTTCTTTTTTTAATGTGTTAGTAGTTGTCCTAGGGCTTACAAGAACATTTAAAAATAAACCAAATCCACTAAGGATTTGAAATTCCTTTAGTGGTCTTGTTTTTTGTCTCCTCTTTTGGCTGTGGGGCTTCTCTTTCTACTGCTCCTTTGAAAGCACTTGTGTCCTGAAGCTCTTCAGCTGTAATCCACTGTTATCATATTGGAAGCTTGTTTGTGTGGTGGGAGGGTTTGGAGAAAGGGAACTTTTTTTTGTTCTGATTATGTCTCAGCCTTTTCATGGGTCTGTGCCTTAGGCTGTGGCCTTCCCAAGTGTTTCCTTCCCTCTTCCAGTATTATTGCAATCCCCTCCTGACTCCTTGCTTCACTCCCAGGCTGCAGTGTTCTAAATCCATTTCCTTGAAGCCCTGCCCCTGTTAACCATGGATGCTTATTTCCTTAGATGAAAGAGGAAGGACAGAACCATATGGAGTGGGCAGTAATGCCTCCTCCTGTCTTTTCCCCCAGCTGGGATAAGGTTTCAGTACTGCCCTCTAGGGAAGAAATAGTTTCCCCCTGTAGAATAGGCCTTTGCTATAGAGGAGAATCTCCAGGAAGGTTCCATGATGGCTACTTTCCCTTCCCTATGCCGGGTCATGAGGGGTCCTGGATTCTCAGCAGGAGAACCTGGTGGGGTTCCTGGAATGAAATCCTATGTACATGTGATATATCCCTACCATTACCCCCAGGAGATTCTCATTCTCACAGTAGTCCATGCTCAGCCTCAAATAACTTGTAAAGTAAGTGGTTGTGCCACCTATGGCCAGGATGAGAAACTTCTCCTCTAGGAAAGCAGATCCTGGCATGGCAGTAACCTTAGTTCTCTGATAGGTTCAAGAAAATTAATTGATTTTCAGTTTTTCCAGCTTTTTCTTATTGTAAGGCCAGGAGTGGTTACCTCCAAGCTCTTTACATGTTGGAGCTGAAGCCAGGAGTAGAATGACTGTTTTCATATTGTTTGGCAAATTTTGCAACTTTAAGGACTTTGCCGTCATATTTCACTTCTCCTAGGACTACAGGATTCCCAGGATTGGTAAACTGTCCTGACATTATTTTTTTAATGAAGTACAATTTAGAAGTATAAATGTTCCTCAAAACAAAACTTCAAAATATTTGCTTACCAAAAAATATCACAGTTGCTCCCAAAATTAAACTGCCTTGACCATTTTAAGAATAATAAGAAAAGGGAACTTTGACCTTATTTCTTATGGATCATACATTTTGAAAGAAATGCTTGAAAGCATGGTGTTCAGTTAAGAAAATTAATTCCACTGTGGCACTGTGCATTCTGTAAGATAATGTCAACTTGACCTCCACATTAATTCATTTTTCTGCTGCAACAATTGGGCACTCACTGATTGAAATAAGGGTTTGAAATTCTGCTTTTAGGTTTAAGTTTTCACACATCTTTACTCCATCCACCTCATTTTCAACTTTGATATCTCAGTCCATTTTCTCCTTTGGCTTTCTGTTCTATTTCAATCTCTTCTCTCCTGTCATAAAGTGTCCCAGTGTCAAAGGAAAAACTGCACCAGACAGTGTGAAACAGTCACTAAATATGACTTTATTCAGGGTTGATAGAGCAGGGGAAAGAGTATGGAACTCAACTCTGTTGAAACAAAGCACAGGCAGCTTTCTCAGGCTGGGAGTGGGTTGGAGGGAAAGCCATGCAAGATAGTAAGGTGGTTGACCACTGAAGCGGGTGAGTGATTTACTTAGGTTGCAATTAAAACTATGTGATTTGGAATGTTTTCCTGTGAGGTAATTTGGCCACTTGCATGGGCTGGGAGAGGGGTGGCAGTAGATAAGGAACTACTAGGTTAGTAGTTTCTTGGGCACCTAGGGTGGGTGGGGGTCAATGAGAACGAAAGGATTGGGGGATGTTGGAAGTGAGATTGAGGTTTATAACAGAGAGGGTCTGAAGTTATCCTTTTTCCTATTTTTAAAAATTCAATACAAGTTGTTTTTCTCTGCAGTTCTACAGCTGCAAGATTAGCTTCAAGGTAGCCAGGATGGGGAAGGTTGCAGGTAAGGGTGCACAAGGAATAAGACTGGAGCTTGGTCAAGAGAAAGAAAAACAGTGTTGTTCATAAGTCTCCTGAAATATTCCCTTTTTCCTTCATTAGGTTATATTCAGGAGTATGTACTTTTTGAGTTTTCCAGATATCATTGCCGTTTTCTTTTGTTACACTATATTTTTCATATTATCTCTGTTGCTATTGTTTTCTATACTTATCCTCAAACAAGACAGGATTTGTTGAGATACATATATAGCCCTCATTGCCATACAGGGTTTTAGAACCTTTTGGCCCTGCTCTCTGCTCTCTTCTAAAAGGACAGAATCATCTTTTTAGATTTCAGCTCTGAGGCATGTTTGGGGTCAGAGTGTCTGGGTCTGAATTCAGGACCCAACAGCATATCCTGGGTAAGTTTCTTAATGTGTTTGTGCCTCAGTTTCTTTGATTGTAAAATGAAGATAATAATTGGCTCTACACCTAAGATTGTTTTCAGGTTTCCATAAGCTAGTACATATTAAGCACTTAGAACCATGCCTACCACACAGAAAGCAGTCAATAAAAATTAGCTATTATTATTATTATTGACCAAAAACCAAAGCCAAGACAGATATAGCAGTCTGCCCCAGCCACTGTAGATAAAAAGATGGTGTTCTATCTGTAGATAACTTTTAAAAAATAATTTTAAAAAGCAACTAAAAGTCTATAGGGTTTTTATTGTCACCCTGAACTGGCAATGCTAATCAATTTCAGTGATAAGATACTCTTTCTCAAAAAGTCAATTGAGTGCAAACACTGGCAAAACTGAAGGGAGAAATAGATGTCTCTACAATAATAGCTGGAGATTTCAAAACACTACTCTCAGCATTGGATAGAACATCTGGGCAAAGAATCAATAAAGAAACAGAGAGCTTGAATAATATGATAAATGGACAACCTAATAGACATATACAGAACACTGTACCTCCAAACAGCAGGAAATACATTCTTCCCAAGTGCTCATGGATCTTTCTCAAGATAGACCATATGTTGGGTCACAAAACAGATATCAATAACTTCAACAAGATCGAAATTATATAAAGCACTTTCTGTGATCATAATGGAATAAAGATGGAAATCAACAACAGGTGAAAAAAGGGAAAATTCACAAATAAATGGAGACTGAACAACACACTCTTATTCAGTGGGTCAAAAAAGATATTGCGAGAGAAATCAATAAATATCTCAATATGAATGAAAATGAGAACACAACATATCAGAAGCTATGGGATGCAGTGAAGTAGTGCTGACAGGAAAATTTATAGCCTTCAATGCTTACTTTAAAAAAGAAGCAAGAGGTAAAATCCATGACCTAACTACACAGCTGGAGGAACTAGAAAAAGAACAGCAAACTAATCCCAAAGGAAGCAGAAGGAATGAAATAACAAAGATGAGAGTAGAAACAAATGAAATTGAGAACACAAATCAATAGAGAAAATTAACAAAAGAATGTTGACAAACCTTTAGCTAGACTGAAAAATAAAAAAAGAGGGAAGATGCAAATAAAACCAAAATTGAAAATGAGGACCTTAATACTGACCCAACAGAAATAAAAGAGGTCATAAGAGGATACTATGAACAGCTGTATGTCAACAAACCAGACAATGTAGATGAAATGAAAAATGTCTAGTATGTACGAAAAACCTACACTGACCCTAGAAGAATCAGAAGACCTCAACAAACGAGACACAAGTAAAGAGGTTGAAACAGTTATCAAACAACAACCCAAAATGAAAAGCCCAGGACCAGATGGTTTCACAGGTGAGTTCTACCAAGCATTTAAAGATGATTTTATAACAGTCTTACTCAAAATCTTCCAAAAAATTGAACAAGAAGGAACACTACCAAACTCATTCTATGAAGCTATTATCACCTTACTAGCAAAGCCAGATAAAGATATTATGAAAAATGAAAATTAAAGGCCCATTTCCCTAATGACTACGGATGCAAAAATCCTCAACAAAATACTTTCTAATCGAATCCAACAACACATTAAAAGAATTACTTACCAGCATCAAGTGAGTTTTATACCAGGCATGCAAGAATGGTTCAACAGAAGAAAATCAATCAGTAGGAAACGGGTGTGGATCAATGGATAGAGCTCCCGTTTACCATATGGGAGGCCCCGGGTTCACTTCCCGGGACCTCCTTGTGAGGCCAGGCCGGCCGGCCCGCGCTGCGCGGTAGGCTGATGCAGCAAGACCTCACAGCAGGAAGCGGGTGTGGCTCAATCGATAGAGCCCCCACTTACCATGCGGGAGGCCCCGGATTCGCTTCCCGGGGCCTCCTTGTGAGAGCAGGCGGGCCCACGCGGCGCGGTGGGCTGATGCAGCAGGACCTCACAGCAAGGGGGAGATAAGCAGACACGGAGGAAACACACAGCGAATGGACACAGTAAAAAACACAGGCAGCAAGGGGGGGATAAATAAATAAATAAATAAATCTTAAAAAAAAAAAGAAAATCAATCAGTATAATTCACCACATTTATCAATCAAAGAAGAAAAATCACATGATCCTATCGACTGATGCAGAAAAGACATTTGACAAAATAACAGCATCCTTTCATGATAAAAACACTACAAAATATAAGAATTGAGGGAAACTTTCTCAACATGATAAAGGCCATATATTAAAAACCCATAACTAACATTGTACTCAATGTTGAAAGACTGAAAGCTTTCCTGTTGTGATCAGGAACAGACATGGATGCCCACTGTCACCACTGTTGTTCAATATAGTGCTACAGGTTCTAGCTAGAGCAATCAGGCAAGAAAAAGAAATAAAAGGCATCCAAATTGGAAAGGAGGAAGTAAAACTTTTGCTGTTCACAGATAATATGATCCTATACCTAGAAAGTCCTGAAAAATCTCCAACAAAGCTGCTAGTACTAATAAACGATTTCAGCAGAGTGGCAAGATACAAGATCAATATACAAAAATCAGTAGTGTTTCTATACACTAGTAATGCACAATCTGAGGAGGAGGTCAGGAAAAATTCCATTTACAATAGCAACTAAAATAATCAAATATTAAGGAATAAACTTAACCAAGGATATAAAGCACTTGTATTCAGAAAACTACAATGCATTGTTAAAAGAAATTTTTAAAAAGACCTAAATAAAAGGAAGAACATTCCATGTTCATGGATTGGAAGACTAAATACAGTTAAGATGTCAATTCTACCATTATTGATATAAAGATTCAAAGTAATCCCGATAAAAATTCCACCAGCATTTTTTAAACAAATGGAAAACATAATTATTTAATTTATTCACCAGAAACATTTAAAAAGGGAAAGCAAAGTTGGAGGACTCTCACTTCCAGACTTTAAATCATTACTTAGCTACAGTGGTAAAAGAAAAAAAAACCAGCATGGTACTGGCATAAAGATAGACACATAGACCAATGGAACTGAAGTGATGGTTCAGAAACAGACCCTCACATCTATGGTCAAGTGATTTTTGACAAGCCTGTTAAACCCACCCAGCTGGGGCAGAACAGTCTATTCAACAAATGGTGCCAGGAGAACTGGATATCCATATTCAGAAGAAAGAGGACGCCTATCTCACACATTATACAAAAATTAACTCAAAATGGTTCAAAGACCTAATTATAAAATCTACAACCATAAAGCTCCTAGAAGAAAATGTAGGGATCCACCTTCAAGAACTGGTGGTAGGTGGTGGATTCTTAAACCTTACATCAAAAGCACAAAAAAATGAAAGAAAACATGGATAAATGGGCACTACTCAAACTTAAACACTTTTCTGATTCAAAGGACTTTGTCAAGAAGGTGAAAAGGCAGCTCACTTAATGTAAGAAAATATTTGGAAACCACATATGCAATAAGGGTTTGATTTCCATTCTATACAAAAATATCATACAATTCAACAATAAAAGAGCAAGAAATCCAATTTTAAAATGGGCAAAAGACTTAGATATTTCTCCAAAGGGGAAATACAAATGGCCAAAAAGCATATGAAAAAATATTCCATATCACTAGCTATTATGGAAATGCAAATCAAAACAACAATGAGATATCATCTCATACCATATATAGTGGTCATTAAAAAAACAAACAACAACACAGAAAACAGTAAGTTCTGGAGAGGATGTGGAGAAATAGGAACACTCCTTCACTGTTGATGGGAATGCAAAATGGAGCAGCCTCTGTGGGAGACTGTTTGGCGGTTCCTCAGGAAGCTAAATATAGAACTGCCATATGATCCATCAATTCCTCTACTAGGAATATATCCAGAAGAACTGAAAACAGTGACATGCACAGACATTTGCCCACCGGTGTTCATAGCAGCATTATTCACAATTGCCAAAAGATGGAAACATCTCGAGTCCACTAACCGATGAATGAATAAACAAAATGTGGTATACACATACAATGGAATACTATGATGCTGTAAGAAGAAATGAAATTGGATCACATATGATAACATGGATAAACCTTGAAGACGTTATGCTAAGTGAAATAAGCCAGACACAAAAGGACAAATATCGCATGGTCTAACTAATATGACCCTAATCCAAAGAACAAACACATGGAGTTAAAACCTAGAGTATAGGCTATTAGGAGATAAGTGGGGGGCTGAGAAGGTATATTGATGCTTAATGTATGTAGAAGTTTTAATTAACTTGACTGTAAAAGTGTGGAAATGGATAGAGTTGATGGTAACACATTATAATGAGTAGAACTAACAAAGCTGGTTTATAAATGGGATTGTGGCTGAAAGGGGTAGTCTAGGGATAAAAATGTCAACTGAAACAAAGCTAGAGAATGATCTAGGGACTGAATAACATAATGAACCCAGAGGTGGATGAGAATTGTGGTTAATAGTACAAATAAAGAATGTCTTTCTACGAACTGGAACAAATGTACATCGCTATTGCAATGTGGTAAAAATGTGGAGAAGCATGGGAAAATACAATTAATGTAACCTGTGGAATACAGTTAACAGCAATACTGTAATATTCTTGCATCAATGCCAAAAATGTACTGTGTTAATAATAGGGGGTATGGAACAAATATACCAAATGTACACTATAGACCATAGTTAGTGGTAATAGTCCTATGATATTATCTAATAATCTGTAACAAATGTTCCACAACGATGTAGTATTTTGGTGGAGGGGTGTTGTATGGAATTCCACATGTGCATATTTGTTTTGTAAGTTCACAATCTCTCTAATAAAAATATATTAAAGAAAAAAGTCAATTAACTGCACATTGGACTGCTCATTCCCACTGCCCCAAGCTTGGCATGGATTGAATTGCTAGGAATCCAGTTCCTAATTCTACAGGGTTCCCCTAATGCCTCTCTGTCCTACTGAGGTGACATAGCCTCCTCCCCACTGCCTGGCTGATATTCTCAATATGGAATAATTGAAAAACTAAGCTTATCACATTTACAGCTAACAGAGGTATCTGTCTCATATAGGAAGAGTCTACTGCGAAGAATATAAATGCTGCCTACTGTCTATCTTCTTCCACCTCTGTGATTTCTCTTATTCCTTCGCTTTTTTTTTTCAGATTTTCTTAGACTTGTAAGATGATTGTTTGCTTTATTTTTTTTCCCCCTGAAGTCAATTCAATTGAGTGATATCTGCTTCATAGCAAGTACAGCTTTTGCCCACATTCTGCAATAAAGTTCCATTTGGGCCCTGGTTTTGGGCATGGTTATGTGTTTCCACTTTGTTGTAGTGGTTATTCATTTGGAGATATTTCAGGGGCAAGCTAGGAAAACCTGCACTGTCATATACCATTTAAAATCAAAATTTAAATTTAAATTTTGAAAAGCCATTAAAGAAAAAAATCAAATTTTAATTTCTCCTTATTTGATCTTAATATATTTCAATAATGAAGTTGTTAAAAATAAAAGAATTATTTTATTCTCACACAATATGTCCAAAATCAGTTTCTAAGCCTGAATCAATATAGCTTGAAGGCCACTCCCATATATTTGTCAAACGAATCTAGAGTTATGGGGTTTGGGCTTTTTATTGAGGACTTTTTTTAACCTACAGAGATCTTGCATTTATTCTTATGATTAGAGGAAGAGTCAGAACAAAGACCCAGGTTTCCTAATCTTTAGGTTTGAGTTATTTTTAGAACTTGTTGAAATCCAATTATAAGTACAAATTAAAATTTATTGTTTTCTTTTTATCTTAAATCATTTTTAGTTTTCCAGGAGGAAAATCAGCATTTTCTCTGTGTGTTTTGGATTCTCAATTTTTTCCAGCTTCTTCTTAAATTCTGATTTCATGCTGAAAGAATACTATCAGTGTTGAAATGGTTGGTTGTGTCGGACAGGCTGACTTAACTGTGGAGACCTTGTTCTGATGGGATCACCTGCCTGGTTTATCCCAAATAAAATTATGGTTTTCTGGCTCTGAGGTATAAACCCTCTGCTTTATCTTCCTCTGAGATGGTACCCTGAAGGCTGGTTCCAGTCTCTACAGGACTGAAAGGAAAGGAAATTTCTGCCCATTATATTTTATTTCACCCCTCATTTGAATGTAAATTACTCATACTTGCAAAAGGAACTCCCAAAAGTCACCTTTGATTATCCACAGTCTTGTAATGGATCCTAAGTTATCATCCATTTTGAGGATGAGGGAAAAAGTGTAAATATTCATAACAAGTTGGAAAAAATATTCTACTGCCCTTTTGGGGGATTATTTTAAAGCTCAGAACTGCAACAGCATAAATATACAAAAGTCAAATCCATTCTCCCACTAGCTGGTTGAAATGCAAAGGCCTATTAAATGCAGACGAATAAGAAGGAAAAGCAAAGTACCTTTCCTGTCTCTACTATTTTATAATGGCAGCTTCAGCATCATGCTAGATGCTGATATACCTAGTACCAGCTGATTCACTCTCATTCAAACTTCCTCTTCATCACTGCTTTCAAGGTTTTGCTTTTAAATACCACCTCCTCCAATTTCCTAGTAAGAATTGCTTTGGTGTGTTTAGAGCAAAGTAATCAAGATAGTTAACTTATTAATGAAATAAAACTACCTATGTCAGGACTAACTGAGAGCTGGCATTAAAATAATATGCTTGAGGGATTGCACCGCTGCAGCTAATTGACTGTTCTATAGAGTGTGAAATGAAAGAAAAATAATCCACGTCATTAAAGGTGCTAGATTCAGAGTTGGGGGGTGGGGGTTGCTACTGGAAGGATTTGCTGGGGTCATGGTCACCTTAAGCTGGAGTGAAACCAAACAGGTCATCACCACTCATGAACTTTGGCCAGAAGCCCTCTAGGGGAGACAATGGAAAGGGAGAATAGGTGGTTCATATTCAGGGGACCATTGAAAGCAACGAAAGAAATGTGATGGCCAAAGAACAATGCCCTTGGCTTGGATAAGACAATTTAGGTCAATATTCTGAAACCAAAGTCCAGAGCATGTGTCTAACTGCTCAGTGAACTGACCACTCTGAGTGACTAAGGTGATTTTTCATTTGCACCATCTCCTTCTGTTATTTGATCACCTCCTTTGCCATTTATTGCTAAGGAATAGCAATATGGCAACCAAACAACCCTTTTCAGCAAAGCTCCATTCACTTACAAGAATTATGAGGCCACTCACAACTGTCATCCTCATAGAGCTTTCAGTCTAACTGTATGATCCATAACAACTGACCATAAACATCATAGCTTAAAACAACACCCACTGCTATGGGCAGAAGTCTGAGTGGATGTGGCTGGGTTCTATGTTGAAGATGCCACAAGACTGAAATCAAGGTGTTAGTGGGCTAGGTTCTTATCTGGAAGCTTCAGATAAGAATCCACTTCCAGGCCCATTAGAGTTGTTGGCAGAATTCATTTCCTTGCCATTGTAAGTCTGAAGTCCCTGTTTCCTTGCTGGCTGCTGGCTAGAGGTTGTTCTCAGTTCCTAGGCCCTCTCTCGGATCCTGGCATATGGAACCCTCCATCTTCAAGACAGCAATGGTGTTCTTTGCACGCTTTGAATTCCTCTGACTTCCTTTTTGCCTTTTTCTCTACCACCGGCCAGAGAAAGCTCTCTGCTTTTAAAGGCTCATGAAATCAGAACAGTCTCACCCATAAAAATCTCCCTATCTCCAAGGCAACCATGCCATTTAACATAACACAATCGCAGGACTGATATCTCACCATAGTCACAGGTTACGGGATTGAGGGCATGGAATATTCCTATATTTTACAAGAAAACATATAGTCAACAGCTTGTACAATATTAGAATGTAGTCACTATTGAAAAGCAAATTGTTACATTCAATAAAGCCTGGAAAGAGGTGGAAACTAAGACAGGGGACATGCATCATCAGTGCCAAGAACCAAAGCAGGTGCAATTCTGCTCCAAGAAACAGAATCCAAATCAGGTCACATGAGCCATTACCAGAGCTTCATGGGTGGGTGAGCTGAGGAGAAACTACCAGAGACATTCTGAGAGATGTGATCCAGGCAGGGGCCTAAGCTCAGAATCTATGGAATGCTGCCATGCCCCAAATGGACACTTCTCCCAGCTTGACTCTGTTTTTTTACAGGTACACTCACAGGCTGACACTTGATTTGGCATGTGCTCCAGATGCCCTGATAATCCTCTGCTCAGACAGACTTTTTATCAAGTATATGGGTATTTACCTTTTTTCCAACATGGGAAATTCCATGAAGATATTTGTTTTAGCTAAGTTGAAAAGAAAATCTCTTTCCCCTAAAAATGTATTTTCAGTTGGTATGATGGGCATGTATTGGTCATCCAGACAGCATCCATACTCCCCTCTCCTCCTCCCAACAGCCCCAGACTGTTCATTTAGGAAGCCATCCCTCCCAGTATGAATAGTAGCTATGTGGTCTGAAGGGATATTTACCCTGCTCCCTTCTCTAGTCCAGGTATAAATTTATCCTGCTTGTCACAGCAAAAGGATCAGAGAAAGGCATTTATCCAGAACTAGGTTAATAAGCACAATACGTTACCCAAGGTTAGTCCAATCAGAAACAAATGCAAGTCCTCTGTTCCATGCTTGGGTGAAAAATAAAAAAGCCTTTTCTCTTATTTCTTATAGATTAGCTCATGTGAGGACATTTTACTACTATTAAGAAAGCCAGCCTGAGGATAAAGCCATCACATGAAAGTAATTGGTAAAATAAAGCAGAGAAATGGAATCAGAACCTTTATGAATCCATACCTGAAGCCCATCCTACCGGTGGAGCAAGCCAATTCCATATTTTTAAAGCTAGTTTGTATTTGGTTTTCCCTTATTTGCAACTAAAAGCATCTTACCTGATACAATGACCCACATAAAAATGACAAACAATAGAATTAAGTTAAAGCTTCGAGACCCAGGTTTCTGAGTGTCTCTTTGTACCATGATTATAAAGTAAAGATTCTAGTTACTAATAGCTTTTTCAACGGAAAAACATTACATTTCAAGTGAAAAGAGAATTTTATAAATGCAGAGCAAAACTGCTATAAAATTAAGTTGGAGAAAGAAATAAGGGAGAAAGAAAACTTTCCATTTTCTTAGCTCACTGCAGTGGAAGTGATTTCCATTTTCATTTTCTCGATTTTTCCTCATTACACTTGATTTGTTAGCAATTGAGGAAGCTTCATTTTTCCACCTGCTCTGCAAGCTTTATGCCATACTACCCGGCATATGTGAGAGTATTTTGGTGCTGGTAATAAAGTGATTGTAGCCCACGGGAACACCTACATAATAATCGAATTGCCCTGCCATTGTGAGAGCTCATTTCTGCCGGGTGCTAAGTTCAGATATCACATTTGTCAAAAGGTATAATCATCTTCTTGCTTGAAGACAAAAGCCTGGGGAACTTCACAAATGGCCAGCTAGCACATAGCCACCACAACTCATTCAAGGCAAATATGGCCAAAAGGCACACACCATGAAAAAAGGTAAGCAATCACTCATTTTTAAATTAGCTGAAAAACTTCAGTGTTTGGCTCATCAGCATAAAGTGACAGTAGGCTATATACCCTCATTTGAGAACTCCTTCAGTATGAAGAAAGTATAAAGTCTTGGAATGAAAAAGTGAGCGCAGAAGATAATCTTTCAAACTTGAATTATTAGTCTAGGTCTCTTGTGCTTCATCTGTAAAATGGAGATAATAGTATCTACAAAAAGAGTAAGTTTGTGAGGATAAGATGAAATATTGCAGCATGTTTCTCAGGTAAAGAAAGTTTATCTGAAGGTTCATTGCAGATTTAGGGTTAAAATATTTCATATGAAACTGGCAACTTTACATTTAACACAATTCTTCTAGGTAGATTATCTACTGTTTATTCTCAGGATTGTCTTTTTTTTTTTTTTTTTTTTTTTTTTTTTTTTTCTTCTTGGTTCATCTTTTGTAACTTCTGGACATTTTGATGCCTATTTTATTAGTCAGAGTTCTCCAGAGATATAGAACCAATATGGTGTATATACAAGGAGATTTATTATAAGGAATAGGAATTATAAGGAATTGGCTCAGGCAATCATGGGAGCTGGCAAGTATGAAACTCTGATATAGGTGAAGCTAAAGTCCTTTGTCTGAATTCCCCAGGTGAAGTTGGCTGTCTGGAAATCCCAGCAAGAGCCAATGTTGAAGGTGAGACAGAACTTCTGACCTCTGAAACCCTCAGCTATGGCTTTTTAAGATCTCCAACTGATTGGATGAGGATATTCCCCACATTGCTAAGGGCAATGTCCTTTGTAGATACAATCAACTGATTGTAGATGCAATCAATTACTTGTAGATATAACCAACTGATTATAGATGCAATCCCATCTATGAAATACCCTCACAGTATCAAGCAGGCCAATGCTTGATCAAAAAACTTTACACCATAACTTAGCAAACTGACAATGAATTTGACCATCATACCGATGAAATGGAAGTTGAGAGAGAGAAGTTAAGGCACAAATGTTAACCATAGTTTGAGCAACAATGAAATAGTATCCAAGTCCCAGCCCCTTGGCTGATGCCTGATACGTAGTGGATATCTTTTCTGTTGCTGACAACCTGCCTTCCTAGGTCTATGCATGTTTTAGGCCTACATTCCCAGTAATCAGCTTTCATTCACCAATCCTAGAGAACCACTTGGAATTGTCTACAGCTAAATCCAGGGTCACCTCTCAATGCAGATTGGCTGATTCACAGGTTTTCCTCTTTCCTGTGGGTCTCAAGGGCAGAGCCAATTGTCCTTTTCTCTTTGATGCCATGGGGGAAAAAGCCATGGAAGCAAGAAGTTAAAAGCAACAAAACCTGGATGAGAAGGGAGAGACCAGTAGACACCACCATGTGCCTGAACCAAGGGTCACCAGCAGCCAATCTGTGGGAAGAAAGCATCGCCTTGATAATGCCTTGATTTGTACCTTTTCTCAGCTTCAAAATTCTAAGCTAATAAATTCCTATTGTTAAACCATAACATTTCATAGGATCTGCTTTGAGTGGCCTAGGAAACAAAAACAACTAAAAATAACAGAACACCAAGACTACAGGGGACTAAAGAAATAGGAATGTATTTTGTTGTATATACAATTCTTCACGTAGTTAGTTCAGGTTTTGTGCAGCTAATTGCTCAAAGATATCATTAAGGACCCAGTCTCCTTTGGTTCTTCTGTTCTCCAATAATTAAGCAGGTATATTTTGCCCTCATGATCTCAAGAGAGTTAACTCTCCAGGAAGTTTACCCTCACTTTCACCTAGAAGAAGGGGTTAGGAAGAAGGAAGGAGAAAACATGATATCAGGGGGCTCTTTTCCTAAATATCCTGAGAAGACTTATCTTTTAAACCCAAAGTCTGAACTGACCACCTTCAGGTACAAGGAAATTGGATCAGTGAGTATTTTGGCTATATAAATTAACATTTTATAAAATAAGTAAAAAGGGATGAATGGATATTAGACCACCAACTAGTAGTGTCTGCTACACCATGTTACCCTACTTTCTCAAAGTTTTATAATGAATAATAGCAAACCCAGGTTCTCTTTTCCAACGTCTAGCTCATCTCAGCATTTTTTAAGGTTTATATTATGGACTTACAGAGTATCTCCTTAAAAATGCCTTATCATGGTTATGATGATCCTGTAATGAATCATCGAGAAACCAAATGCTCCATATGTGAAAAATTATTTCTCTTACATGAAGGACAATGGATTGTACTGTCTTGGGAACCAGGATTGATTTCCCTATTTGACAAGAGAAGTAGGGTAAAGGCAAGCCATCAACATTACTTTTTTTGTATATTTTTCTTTTAGTTGCTACCTTAGAGATTACAATATGTATCTTTGATTTACAACACAGTAATATAATTATTATTTTACCACTAGGAACTTTAATTCCTTTTGACCTATCTCCTGCCTTTTGCATTATTGTCATGTCATGTAGTATAATACCATACATAATTAAAAACCTGTAAGACTTTGCTGTTTTTGTATATATTTATTTGTATTTGTTTTTCTATTTATTCTTTCTGTTGGTCTTTTATCCTGCCCACATTTCTGTGCTTCCAATGGCTTAAAGTCACCCTGGGTGAAAGATTCCTATTACTTTTTCTTTCGATAAAGGTCTGCTGAAAATAATTTCTCTAAATTTTTGTTTGTCTAAGGATTTCACTTAGGTTATGAAGGATTTTTTTCTTTTAGCACTTTAAATATTTTATTCCATTTTCTTCTGGCTAGCAAAGTTTCTGCTGAAGAATCAACTATTAGTCTTACTTTTGTTGCAAAGAATGTAATGTGTTTTTTTATCTCTGGATACTCTGACTGCTTTAAGATTTTTCTCTTTGCTTTGTTTTTCAGCATTTGACTCTGGTATGTCTAAAGGTGATGGCTTTCTTTGTATTCCTCATGGTTGAGGTTTACAGAACTTCTTCTGTAGCTTGATATCTTCCATTCATTTTGGAAATGCCTCAGCAATATTCTTTTTTTTTATGACTGGTAGTACATCAGAAAGCATTTACAGTATCATGACTACTCATACTGATTTGCTTCATCATATGCATCAACAATATTCTAATATTGCTTCTGCATCAATTTTCTTCTCCTCTCCTTCTGAGATTCTATTAAATGTGTTAGATATTTTCACTTATGTGCCAAAATATTCTTACACATTTTTACATTTCCTATCCTTTTTGTTCTCTGTGTTTCTATTAACCTGCCTTCCACTTCACTAATCCTGTCTACTTCTGTGTCTAAGTTGCTATAATAGTCATTGTGGCAGTTTGGCATTGCTTATGAATTCCAAAAATAGATATTGGATTATGTTTGTAAACTGGTCTGTACCTGGACGTGATTAAATTATAATTAGGGCTTTGATTGGGCCACATCAGTAGGATATTGAGTCCCCCCTCCCCCTTTGGTGGGCAGGGACTCACAGATAAAACTACATGGCAGAGCAGAGGAGTGAGTTGGAGTTTTGAGCTGGAGCCCGGGAAGTGAACATACAGGCAAAGAACACAGAGGAATAGAGATGGCCCCTTAGACATGGCAGAAGCCCCAGGGAGAGTGACAGACCCGTTCACCTGACAGTCTACAGCTGGCCTTGTGGAGAAAGCACAGCAGCTGAGCCTGGGAAGAGGGGAACCCAAGAAGCCTGAACTCTTGGCAGACGTCGGCAGCCATCTTGCCCCAACATTTGGCAATAAACTTTGGTGAGGGAAGTAACTTATGCCTTATGGCCTGGTAACTGTAAACTTCTATCCCAAATAAATACTCTTATAAAAGCCAACAAATTCCTGGTATTTTGCATCAGCATGCCTTTGGCTGACTAATACAGTCATCTATCAAGTTAAGTAATTGTGTTACCCATTTCTAGAATTTGCAACTGATTCTTTTTTAAAGATACCACTTCTCTGGTCAGTTCTCCATCTTTCCTCTACATCCCCATTTACTAATCATTTATTCATTAATTTAAATCATTATTTAATCATTAATTTAAAAAATTCCTTCTTCAATATCTTTATCACTTTTGGGTATGTTTCTATTATATATTGCTAGCTTTTCCTCTTAGTTTCCGGTTATCTAATCCTTTCTCATTGCATATCTATTAAGTTTTTAATTAAATGCAGAATATTATGAAAAATTGTAGAGGTTCTAAATGATATTTTCTTTCTCTGGAAAATGTTTAACTTTTCCTTTTGTAGGTAATTGAGTGGGGCAGATCGCCTTAATCCTCTTATGGACTTATCTGTATTAAGATGTGGTTGTCATTTCCATAAGGCTCCATCTAATTTATGTTCAGCCACTATTCTTAGGATGTGTCCCTCCATTGTTTCCCACTGAAAGGCTGGGGTACTCACCAAAGTCCCTCCCCTGGAATGGCTTGAACTCTAATCCTGTCTTCTCAGCACTATAAAACTGTTGTCACATCTGCTCTGCATTTCTTACCCTGGTTAGCCTCCTATCCTACATAGCTTTAGAGTCCCATACACATCCTAAGGGAAAAATCAACTCCCTAAAAATAAAAGCAGCTGCAGAATAGAACTTCGTATATATGTGTGAATCCTGCTTCTCCAAGATTTTGTCCCCTGAAGTCCTGTTGTCCTAGAAGTTCTCTATGACTTCAAAGAAATGTTATTATTTTGTACTTTATTTGGCTTTTGTAGTTCAGCGTGACAGGACTACCACAAATGTCTCTATCACAGCCAAAAATGGAAATTCCAACATTGCTCTTCAAATGTACAGAAGTCTCCTGAGCTCCTGGATGATGAATTA
>JAQZBX010033596.1:0-25335 GCA_029593785.1 Cabassous unicinctus | reverse complement strand
ATTCGCTGTGTGTTTTCTCCGTGTCTGCTTATCTCCCCCTTGCTGTGAGGTCCTGCTGCTTCAGCCCACCCTGCCGTTGGCCGGCCTTCCCTCTCAAGGAGGCCCCAGGAAGCGAACCAGGGCCTCCCATATGGTAAAGGGAGCTCTATCGATTGAGCCACATCCGCTTCCCAGGGTAAGCCTTTTTCCAAACAGGGACCACCCACTTCCCAGGGTAAGCCATTTTCGAAACAGGGACCTGTTCGAAATGAACATGATTTGGCATGCCTCAATTGAATCTCCATTCCTGGGGTGCAGGTGGTGGGACTCAAGTGTCTTGGCGGTGGCGAGTATCTGCCAGGTTCCTGTATTCACGCTGCTCTGTCCTCTGAGTTTCCCGACTTGATGGAGGCGGTCTCGAAGGGCTTGACCAGCGGCCCGGGGCCGTGCGCTTCCCAGGCGCCGTCTCCCGGCAGCAGCAGTGGAGACGCTTACTGGCGGCCATTGGGGACGCCTCCTTGGGAGGCTTCTTGTCCAACATGAGCGCCTCCACACTGAAGGGCAGGCTCCTCGGCGCCACCATCGCTGGGCCCTCTTCATCGGACGAAAAGGGGTCATTCATTGCCTCTGGACCCAGAAGCCATGACTCCTCTGCTTTACGTAGCTCCCAGCTCGCTGCCCTGCAGCTGCGACTCCTGTTTGCTTCTTTTATCCCTCCCCATTTTTGCAAAAAGTTTTTTAAAACTGGTAGCATCATTTGATATAGCAAATTACACTTGCTTTTAAACATCATTAGGCCAAGGAAAAATACTTTCCTGCATTCATTTTTTTGAAAAAACAAATCCATTTTATTGATACATTTTAATAAAGCAAACAATTCATCCAAAGTGTACATTCAAAGGTATTGGTTATAATTTCATAGTTGTGCATCCAACCCTTCAATCATTATGAGCATTTTCATTATTTCAATAAAAATAACAATAATAAACAAAAACAAAAAAAAATTCGGGCAGTGTGAATGATGGAAAAGGGAACTGAGGCAAGTAAGGTTGGGAAGCAAATACAAGGTATTGCATTACTAAATTAGATACTTCACAAAGAGATACAGCCAGATGGGATAGGCTAGGCAGAAAGCTTTACCATGGAATACTCCACCAAGGGGTGGAGAAGACAGAGAAATTCTCTACCAGCTCCCTCCCAACTCCTGCAGCCTGGGGCCATATAAAGTCTTTGCTATCGCAGCATCTAGAGTGGACGAAGAGATCTAGAGCTCCATAGTGACAGGTGAAGTACAGATATTCTGGGGTGGCACATATGTGGTGTCTGATATACTTAACATGTGCAAGGAGCTGTCTGGTATATTATTTTCTAGTCAAACATACCTATTAAAATTATCATTCCGTATGAATTAATATATGCTACCTATATTTTCAAATCACTACTGAGAGTAAATACCTTCTGAAAATTTAGGCACCTATAGCACATAAACACTAACTGGTGTCATCTTTCAGATATTCCTATTTTATTATTATTTATTAGATATTAATGTCTCATTATTAATTCATAGGGTTTGATGAGTTCCTGTGCTCTGCTTTATGAAAACATGTCTTTGGCCTAAGAAAGAAAACCCTGGTCAATCTATATAACTAGCTATGTATTATTCCCAGAGGAACACACTCCCTTGACTACTTCTTTGAATAGCATCTGTTCTTTAGTGAACCAGTAAGCACCTGATCTGAGGTCCTGCATTCCTGATTGCCCTAGTGATGTTAAAATACCATAAAAAAAAATACCTGGAGCCACATATCAAACTTAGCAAGTGACTTATGCCATGACTGATCTGAGTTTACCTGATAAAATTTTTTAATTTGTTTTCATTTGTTTATCCACAGGTTTTTGCCCCTCTTGTCTAATCAAGAGTTTTAAGGTAAAATTCACCATCTTCAACAGCCTTAATGTAATTATTTCTTAAATATGCCAGTTACTAAACATTCTTAAACATCGTTTGGTTTGAACAAATTCTTTCATTCATTCATTCAACACATATTTTTGTACACATATTTTGCCAGAGATATACCAGTGAATAAGGTATACTTAGACTCTGTCCTGATGGCACAGGGAAGACATACATCAAACTAATAACTACAAAAATGATTTTGTAATGGGGGCACTGAGGAAAGCATCCTGGGGGAAAATGATATTCAAGTTAAGCTCTGAATTAGCTTGTCAGCAAGGAGGGAAATCGGTGTTCCATGCAGAGACAACATATAAATGTAGTCCCAGGGGCAGGAAGAAGCTTATCAAGTTCCAGAAATAAGAAGCCCAGGGACACTAGAGATTTCCAAGGAAGGGGATGTCAAAAAATGAGATGAGATCGGAGAAGTGTGCAAGGGTCAAACCATACAGGCCCTTGTAAGGCACGCTGAGGATCTTGGGTTTTATTCCTTGTCCTGTAGGAAGTCATTGAAAGGTTTTAAGCAAGACGGTGACATAAACAGATTTGCCTTTTTAAAAGATCACTTTGGTTGCTATAGTCAAGCAAAAGCTGATGGTTGGCTTGGCCTAGGGTGGTGACGGGAGCAGAGGAAAAAGGGTGAGACTGGCCTCTTCCTGATGGGACAGGTCTGAGCCTCTTCTGAGAGCACAAGGGTAGAAGCAGGGTGGGGCTGAAACCATGGTATTTCTTCTATTGCCTGCTTTGCGCTCAGTTCATTAGAAGGTTCAGCCTGAACCTGCCGCCCTGGGATGTAATGGTACAGAATCCTTTCTGAAATATGTGAACGTGAAACTATAATTTCTATTAGGTTGAGCCATATGACATTGCCATTTTTGTAGGTCAAAAATGGCCAAATCCTGGCAATTTCTTATGATTCAACATAATAGTTATCATTTTGATGGTTTCTATAGATTTTAAATAAATAACTACATTTTGATATGTAACTTTCCATGCCTATGTTAATTACTTTCCAAAATTCAATACAGAGACACTATACATAACCAATATCTACAATTTTCCTTCACCCCTTATTTCATTATTTTAATTATAAATCTGACCTTAGAACAAGGCACATCATCTTCCCATACTTATTTAAATGTAGATCAGGTGTGGAAGGAGTGATTTACATGTAAGTTAGTAAAACAAGAAATCATTTTCTTTTTTTTTTTACCAAGTGTTATTTTAAAGACTTACACACAATCTATCAAAGTTGTTGTTTTTTAAATATCCCCCTCCCCTAAGAAACTGTTAACTTCATGAGCCAGGTACTGTGTTAAGCACTTTATATACTCATTTAAACCTCACAAACAATCCCAAAGGATGAGTGCTATTCACTGCCTATTTTGCAGCTTTGGAAATCGAGATAGTTTCTTTGAAGCCAGGCCACTTAAATCCCGATTCCTTGCTCTTAACCACACAGCTATACTGCTGTCCTGCTTCCCTACTTTTGGCCCACATCTACATAATTGGCAAACGATAGGCTCGTCTGATACTAGCCTTATTTTTCCAAGAAATTACATTCATAGTAGGAGTTAACAAGTGTAATTTCTCTCATTATGGATAGTGTGGTGTTTTTTTGTTGTTTAATAAAGTGATTTTATCGAGGTATATCACATACCATACAATCCATCCAAAGTGTACAATCAATGGCTTTTATTGTACACTTTGTTGTGCATTCATCACCACAATCAATTTTATAGTATATTCATTACTCCAAAACGAAAAATTCCCTACCTCTTAGCAGGCACCCCTCAATCCTTCTATCCTTCCCCTATTCTAATTCCATCTCTATAAATTTATTTACATTTACATTTAATATAAATGGAGTCAAAAACTATGTAGCATTTTGTGTCTGGTTTCTTTCATTTAGCATAATGTTTTGGTTCTTTTTACAATTTATGGAAGAATATTAATATATTACTGTTCACTACAATCCATGGTTTGTTTTAGATGTATTTTTGCCCATACACCACACTATTATTAACACCTTGTAACAGTAACGTACATTTGTTCTAATTCATGGAAGAACATTCTTATGTTTGTACTATTGACCACACTCATCGTCTACAACTGGCTGGGTTCACTATGTTATGTTACACAGTCCCATGTTTCATCCTCTAGCTTTCCTTCTAGTGACATACACAACCCTAAATTTTCCCTTTCAACCACAATCAGACTCACATATCAGCTCTGTTAATTATACTCACTATAAAGTGCTACCATCTCCTCTTATCCGTTTCTAAACATTTACAATCAACTTTATTTCCAATTCTGCACCAATTAAGCATCAGCTCCCCATTCCCTACTCTCATTCTGGATAGAGTGTTTTTTGTTTGTTTGTTATATTTTTTTCACTCCTCTGATACGCTAGCACAAGTCATCAAATATTGCCTTTGGACATTCATGTTTTCATGTAAAATTTTGCAGTCAATATATTGAATACATACTTTTCCCCTTTACAGGTATAGAAAATAAGCAATGTTACTGAAGTCTCATTCGGCCTCTTTATAGCTATATTCAAGTATTAGGACATGTGGAACATTTTTTAATGTTTATAAAGGAAAATATATGTACACAGAAAATATACTAGATGGACATACACCAAAATGTTAACAGAATCTGCAGGACTACGGAGAGTTTTTCATTTTCTTTTTCCTTTACTATGTTTTAAATTTTTTCTGTGACTTTATATTTAGAATAGCAGCTATAAATGCTGTAAAACCTTTGTTATGATTCAGTTTGAGTTCTTATCCTATAACTTTACTATGCCAACATCCTGAATAATGACTTTAAAAAGTCAAAATATACCCAGCAACTCAAATCGCAATGGATAGTGTGTTTATCTCTAGTTTTTTTTTTAAGACACACATCACAGTATAGGAATTTTTTTAGGAATTGTTTTCACTAATTTATAATATTTCCAAACAATAACCGTTAATCAAAGAAAAAACTTTTTTATCTCTCTGTGGAGAACTTTCACTTGTAGCCCTTCTAGATCATCAGAACTAAATAAATATTTAATGCAAGTTTCTTGTAATCTAAACCTTCTTTAAAAATAAAAAAAAGAATTTTTAAAGAAAAAGACACAAAGTTTAAAAGGTTGATAAAAGTTTATGTTGCATATTCAATAAAAGATATTGGAATGGCAATATTAAAATCAGATTTAAAAATAAAATAAAATAAATTCAAGTTTCTAAGAAAACATTGAAAAATCAGGTGAACTTGCTAGGTGGCCACCTGCCAGCCAGGTGGTTAAGAATGAAGCTGACTTCCTCAGCAAAGTAGTGTGAGCATCATGTCCAGTGCTGCAGAAGAGGAAGGGAGAAATTTAGGAAGAATAACTAACTTCCTTCATTAGTATGCAAATAATATGAGCAGCAATGTAACTGTGGGTAAAATACTGTCTTATTGAGAAATTGTAAAAATCCATCTGCTTGAAAAAGCTTTATTATTAGCCTACCTTCCACTGAATGATTTGTGCCGAAATAACTGTGTATCTGATGCAATCTGAACAAGTATCACTGAACATGTTTTTAATTGTGATTAAAACATTGAGGGACACTGATTTCCTTTCAGTTGAGTCTAACTTCTTTTTGCCCCAAGGGTATTCATATGTCCTTAAGGATAGTTGACTCTGCCATCATCACCACTATTATTAAGTATTTGGATTGAGTTGTTAATTCATTTTGGCTAATAATGACTGATATTAAAGAAGCCAGTTCTTTGAAAAGCACTGAAAATAATTTAATTATACCATATACTTTAATTACCCTTATTTGCCATGAACTAGCAGTTGTACTGATAATCCAAGTCCTTGAACTAACTTTGTTTTCACTTTGTTCAAAATTCTTGGGGCAGGCAGGGAACTGTTACTCATATTTGCACATTCTCTACCTAGAAGTGGGATAAGAAGTCTACTTAGGCCCTCTAGAATATTATTGGGAGAGCTGATCTTGTTACAGGACTAGTCCACACAAAAGATGTCTTAGCCCCTAACATTTTTGCATTTCGCTCATATGATCCGCCAAAGATGAGTTCGCCTCTGGTAAGAACAGAGGTTAGAAATGCAGGCTCTGGTGTCAGACTGCCTGGGTTCAAACTCCTGCTCTGCCACTAGCTATGAGACCTCAGATAAGTCCCTCAACCTCCCAGAGCTTTGCTTCTCCACCTCTAAAACAGGGATGGGGATAGTACCTACTACACAGGCTTGCTAGGAGGATTAAACAGTCAACCCCAGTAAAATGCTTAGTCCTGTGCCAGGCACATAGTAAGCATTCCTGTCATGTTGGTTATGATTAGTAAGAATTATAAACCTAAAATAATCTGTCTGAAAAGTAAAGCCTACACACCCAGTGGGGTCGTGGGAGGGACAGTTTGCCCCTTTCCTCTCCAACCAATCTACAGCCCCCTCAGCATGAAGCTGTCTTTTAGATTGAGGTGGACTCCGAGAGCTCTCAGGAATGGATTGGATTAGAATTACAGCAGCTGTTCTCCACCTTGCTCCACCCTTTACTGCCACCAGATTCTCAAGAGGCAGAGTTGGGGTAAGTTCATTTGCTGACCAAATGTCCTACTGTACAAGGGAACCTTCTACAAACTGAGATGGGGCACACAGCTTCCTTCTCAGAGTATCTACTTTTCCAATCTCAGAAAGTCAGGCAACTCTACATTTCCCTTTTTTTTTTTTTTCTAACATTTCATACTTTCTCTTTTATTCAGCCAAAAATCAGAATATCAAATCTTTTCTCTTGTTTTTAGTGGTGATGGTGAATTTTTTCTCCAAAACCCTCCTTTACAAATTCATCACTATTCATGGAAAAGTCTATCTATTAAATTTACATAAGTCTGAGATAAGCGGGAACTCTCTACTCCCAAAATAATTTTATGAGAGGAGACTCTGAAGCTTGATATAAATACCTGTTTTTTATTGTTTTGTCTTCATGTTTGGCTTATCTCCTATCTTCTCATGGAGCCAAGAATAAACAGACAAAACCATGCAACGGGACTTACTAACCACACCAAGAAGCCTCCTTTCCTGATGCATCTTGGGAAAGAGAGAGTTGAAAAACTCATTAAAGCATCCAGGGCTAAGTATGACTTTTGTGGCCTCCTTACTCCATTAAAATAATAATAATAATAAATTATTTCTTAAAATTGTGTTATCAAGATAAATATTTTAGTGACATATTTTAAACCATCTTTGACCCCAAATTTCTTCTGTTCTTTCTGATTTAAAAAATAAAAAATGTAAGCATTTTCATGGGCCCCTAGAAGTATTGTGGGTTCTAGGCACTGCATCTACTGTACCTATTAGATGTTGGTCCTGAGAGCATCTAGGTTTCCAGCATTTGATATACGGCCAGGTTGCCTGAGATCCCAGTCTGAAGCTCCCAGTTGTGACCTATCTTAGCTAGCTCATTATAAGGCATCAAACATGCATTTGATTTTTATGACCCTTCTGTTACTAGTTAAGTCCTATAAGAAAGAAAATAATATGTAGACCTATAGGAGCTCTGCATTTCGGCATACAGTTAGAGCAAGGATTACACAAACTCCTTGCACATATCCATACTTATCACATTCCTGTTTTAAAATATCCACTTCAAAAATAAAGAAAAAGAAAATAACTTTAAAAAAAAACAAAAAAATAAAATATCTACTTTGTTCTCTCTGAACCTCATTTATAGATGTATAAGTATATAAAAGAGCATTTTCTTCTTTTTAAAATGGGCTTTTCAGAAGTCAAAGTTACTCACAAAGGAAGAAAGGAAACTAACATTTACGGAGAACTTGCTACATATCAGATACTGTCTTGGGTGTGTCCACATGTGTTATACCATTTATTATTTACTATAGTACAGGGAGACAAAGATTATTAGCCCCAGTTAATATATAAGAAAATACATAAGGAAACTGAGACTAAAAGAGGTTAAGTAACTTGTTTAGGATAACAAGATTTAGTGATGGTAGATTCAGGATTTAAATACAGGTCCTTTTGATTTCAAAGTCAATGCCCTTGCTACTTCATCAAACAGATTAATTATATTGAGTTGCCCTATTTAGTATTTTTAGAGAAAGAGATTTGTAGAGGCTTTCTTTTCCAAAGAGAAAGCAACCATTTTCAAATTAAGCCAGGCAAAATCAGATGATTTCACAGTCACAAACTTTTTGAACCGGAAGGGGTGTTAGAAGATGTATTAGTCAGCCAAAGGGGTGCTAATGTGAAATACCAAAAATGGGTTGGTCTTTACAAAGGGTATTTATTTGGGGTAGAAGTCCACAGATACCAGGCCATAAAGCATTATGTTTCTTCTCTCACCACAGTCCATTGCCACGTGTTAGAGCAAGACAGCTGCCAGCGTTTGCCAGGGTTCAGGCTTCTGGGGTTCCTCTCTTCCCGGGGCTGCATTTCTCTCCAGGCTTAGCTCCTGTTTCCTCCACAAGGTCAGCTGTAGACGATCAGGCGAACTGCTTGCTTCTCTTCTCCTGGGGCCTTCTTCCAATATCAAAACTGCTTCTCAAAAGACTGCTTTAACTCTGTTCTTTGCCTTGCCTTTTATATTCGATTCCCCACCCACCAAGGGGTGGGATTCAACATGCTACTGAGGTGGCCCAGTCAACACCCTAATCATAAATTAATCATACCCAGATTTACAGATCAGTTTACAAGCATGATCCAATTATATTTTTGGAATTCATAATTACATCAAATTGGCCAATGGTTACAGAAGATATACCTAGCTCGACCCCTTCATATTCTGGATAAAGAAATCCCCAAAGAAGTTATGATGTTCCCAAGATCACATAAAGAGAAATCCATCTGCAATCATTGTCCCTTGCTAAATACAAAAAGAAAAAGAAAAAAATACCATGTATATATGGAACAAAAAAATAGGTAAAAGAGCATTCTATGGATAGAGTTATTCTAAACCAGTGCTGCTATATTTACCTACCCATCATATGCTCCAAATTGAAGCCCAAGAACATCAATTTCATATGACAAATACAAGTAAAAGTGCTTTGAGTTAAGAGGCAAATGGGGGTTTCAGTAATCAAAACAGGGTCTGATAAGCTATAGAAATTTAGGTGAGCTTTGAAAGATGGGTGGGAGTTGAACTAGCAGAGTGTGTTTTACATGATCAGAGCAAAGGCATGGATGGAACCACAATTGGCATTTGCTCTAAGTTTTAAAAATTTAGAAAGCAATTTCATAAAGCCTACTTCCATTAAATCTCACAACCCTGTAAAGTTTTTTAAATAAATCTATCATTTTAATGTTTTAAGATAGAAATAAATGAATACATATTTGAAAAAAGTTCAAACAAAAAAGAAGTACATAGAGTAAAAAGTGTTTCCTTTAATCCTTTCCACGAATTCCATCCCAGCACCCTTTCCCATAGGGGGAACCTGGTCTGCATCTTTTCAGACCTTTTACAGTGCATTTACACACACACACACACACACACACACACACACACACACAGACTGGGGTGGGGGACGCGGAGAGAGACAGAGAGACCTTGGGTTAGGGTGGGAAGATTGATTAGAAATAGATATGCCAGTAGCTATCAGGAGAGAAACCTGGGAAAAAACTGAGATGTTTGAGGGCAAATTTACAAAATATAGTTTATGACAGGCAATGTAACCCATACATCAATGTTAGAGTTGTATTACATGTCTGGTTTGGGATGGCAAGAGACAGAGGCAGGGTTGAAAACAATTAGTCAAAGTCCTCAAGGTGGGTGCTGGGTGAGAGCAGAGCCATCTCAAAGAGTCCTGTTACTTCATATACAATAGATTGTAGAACTTGGAAGAAACAAGAATTCTTCAGTCCCCAACCTAAAAAATTTGAAGCTTTTAACCTCTAGCAATGAGAAGTCATTGCAGGCTGTTGACCACGAAATAACATGACATAATTGATATTTTAGAAAGATTCATCTGGCAGCAATGGACAAGATTATTTAGAAGGGATAAACTCTGAAGTTATGGAGACCAATTAAGAGGTTATTGAATTCTTAAGGCATATATTCTCAAGTAAATAATCATAAATAAGGTCAAAGGTTTATGTACAAGTATTTTCACCAGTGTTATATAAAAGCAAAAAAAAAAAAAAGTTTTAGAAACATGGAAACTACCCAAATATCCAAAAATAGGAAAGTGATTAAGTAAATTATGGAATTCTCAATTCAATGAAATTTCTAGAAGCCATTAAAAATTATGGTTTTGAAAAATATTTAGTGGCATGTAGTGCCAGTGTAATGCCAGTAGTGCAATGTTGAGTGAAAACACTAATGCAAAACTGTATTAGTTTGACCTCAATTATATAGAAATTTCCTTAACAATATTGTTGTGATTATCTCACCTCAGAAAAAGATCATTAGTCATAATAAACATGTTTTGGTTTATAATGCTCTGCTTTGAGTAAATAAGTTAGAGAAAACGTTCACTTATCATCATAACTTGGCTAAAGGAATGTTTTGATTGCTATTATTAGTTCAGTTTTATCTCTCTAAGCATGAGACCTTAAGCATGAAAAAGGAGTTGAATCAATAATAATTGGAACCCCCTTCTTTGAGTGGGTCTTAGGAGCAAAAAAGCCAATGAAAAGTAACTCCACTTCTAAGGTAATAATGCTAACCAACTCATGACCAGCTGCAATGCCAATGTTCAAAAACAAAAACAATATACATCTGGGAAGAAATAAATCAAAATGATAATAGTGGTTATCTGTGAGAATGACACTATGAGTGATTTGTTTCATTGTTATAGTAATGAGTATGCATCACTTTGATAATTAGGGAAATTTTTTTTGTTTAATTGGGTTTCTTTGTTTAAATAAAGGAGCAAGTGCTTAAGGTTGTCAAATGCAGCAGCACAGAAACCAGAAAAGATCCAGAAGTGTGTTCTGACAGGATATTAAGGTGTCATAAGTTACAGTTTACAGTATAGATGTACTTTATAGAATTTTAAATAAAGAGAACAGTAGACATTTTAGGCATTAAAGAACAAACTAGACCACTTTCTTGGGCTTTTCTCAAAGACTCTATATGGGATAAAGTAGAAAAGTGAATTAGCACATTCTCTCTACCAAATCTTCTGAAAAACTTCTAAAATGGCTTTCAATCAGTGCTGTCACTATGCTAATGCAAGAACTTTTCAAAATTTCAATTGCTAAGCCCAAAACAAGCAAAACACAATAAAAAAAAAAGAAGTTACACAGTATTGCTGTGGCATTTTTGAAGGACACTGAGACCAGACCATCCTTTTCTTATACAAGTTCTCAAATTCTATAGCTCTTAGCACTGTAGCTAGTTCATAAATGTTAATAGGACTACAAAGTTGCTATAATGATTTATAATTCAGATGGCGCCTCCTAAATTATCAGTCTATTCTTCATTGTCAGTTAAAATAGTCAACAGGCAAATTCTATTTTGCCATAAAATTTCTATTTCTATTATTTCAGTTGCTAAACCAAACGGTAATGAAAGAAAAATTTGCGGTACCTGATATGACCAGAATTAAACCAATCCTGGCCCACATTCTTCATAGTGAACTGACTGCAGACTGCCTCAACTTCTTCCAGGAGAAATGAACATCTTTGGAACACGTCCTTGTCAACTCAAACAAAAATTTCCCTGGATAATGATAAAAGCTCAATCAATAGAGTATATAAAATTAAATGTAAATCATGGGAAACAGACGTGGCTCAAGCGATTAGACTCCCATCTACCATATAGGAGGTCCAGGGTTCGATTCCCGGGGCCTCCTGGGGAAAGGCAAGCTGACCTGAGCAGAGAGCTGGCCCAAGCGGAGAGCTGGCCCGCATGGCATGCTGGCACAGCAAGATGATGCAACGAAAACAGACACAGAGGAGAGACAATAAGAGATGCAGCAAACCAGGGAGCTGAGGTGGCACAAGAGATTGAATGCCTCTCTCCCACTCCAGAAGGCCCCAGGATCAGTTCCCAGTGCCGCCCTAAAGAGAAGACAAGCAGACACAGAAGAACACACAGCAGACATTGAACGTAAAACAATGAGGGGTGGGGGAGAGAAATAAATAAATAAGTCTTTAAAAAATTAAAATTAAAAAAAAAATTTTTAATTAAATGCAAATCAGACATGCTCTTATTTCACTAATTAGAAAGTAACAAGTAAGATTTATACTACAATCCATAGAGCACTGGTTTCTAAATAAATAATAAGAATATGAAAAGGGATTAACAGGGAAGCGGGAGTGGCTCAGTCAATAGAGCCCCTGTTTACCATATGGGAGGCCCCGGGTTCACTTCCCGGGTCCTCCTTGTGAGGGCAGGCCGGCCCGCGCAGCCTAGTGGGCTGATGCAGCAAGCCCTCAGAGTGGGAAGCGGGTGTGGTTCAACCGATAGAGCCCCCGTTTACCATGTGTGAGGCCCCGGGTTCGCTTCCTGGGGCCTCCTTGTGAGAGCAGGCCAGCCCGCGCGGCGCGAGGGGCTGATGCAGCGGGACCTCACAGCAAGGGGAGGATAAGCAGACACGGAGAAGACACACAGCGAATGAACACAGCAAGCACAAGCAGCAAGGGGGGATAAATAAATAAATAAATAAATCTTTAAAAAAAAAAAAGGGATTAACAAGAAAATTTCACATTGTATATATGTTTTTGCAGTCTTTGACATGTTTATGTTTTTTCTGATCTCACACTAGAAGCATAGTCCTCCTAATTTCTTTTTAAACCTCCACATTACTGAAAGTATTGAATTATATTTCCTTTGGCCTTTTGGCCTTATCAGAAAAAAAAATTATTTATTAACCAAATATTCTCTGAAATGCACTATTAAATAAATACAGAATAAAAATTATTTATGTCACCTATGGAAATATAAAAACCATTCCACGTTGTCAGTTAGCATTCTTCCTAAAAACCTTCTCCACCCAATAAAAGATAAAAAATAATAACATCTAAATATTAAGACATCATTAGCATAAAGATTTTTACTCTTTTCTGAATTCTATTTTCAAGTACAAAACCTAAAAATGGATATAACACTGCTAAACTTCCAAACATAATGTGCCAAATAATGCATGCTTAGAGAGCTCTTTAAGGATACCAATCCTTTTACATCTATATGTTCAGCACCATAATTATATGTATTTCATATCCTGTAGCTGTACTGAAAACCTTGTACAAATATGAATGCTACCTGAGTTTTCCCAACATGTGAATACAAACAGAATCATATTAATAATTAGAACCCAGATTCTATTGGCTCTTGCCTCCACCAGCAAGGATCTCAACAACCTATAAATGTTTCTGAGGTTCTTCTGGGAGTCCAGGTGCTCTCTGAAGTCAGGTGCTTCAGGAATCCAGGTGTGCTTCTAACTAATCCCCCTCTTGCATAGCATCTGCTACTGCTCTCTCAGGAAGCGCCGGGCACATCCACATCATCAGGCCCCGCCACCAGGTCGCCAGGCATGCAAGTCTCTGCCAGGAGGCACCGCTGTTCTTAGGCCATCAGGGTGCTAGAGATGTGAGGTGGGATACTGACGTTGCTCAACCAATGATCAAAGTTGACAAACGTTGATGTTATGCACTATTAGAAGGTACCAAAGCAGTGATGCTTATATGCCTATGTCATATAGAAAGAATTCTAGGTTTTGTTTGTGCTTTGATTTTTATAGCCAACTGTTCCTCACAGGAACTAGACCTCTAGTCAGGTGTGCCTGGTTCTTCCTTTCTTTAAAATGAGTTATCTCCTTGGAGGCTCCCCAGCACCCCACTTCCTTACAAATATTCTTTAGGTGCTGTCCCAGGAATCTACCAACATACCAACACATACTTAAACCCTAGCCCAGGCTCACACCAAGAACCTCCATATATATTAATCACAAATACTGGAAGTCTAAACAAAAGTGCTAACTTTGGGAGAAAAATGACATTTTTCTGTTTCCTCTAGAAAAGTTCTCTTTGGTTAATGCTCCAGGTTTATTGTTTTGAGAAAAACAATATTTTTATTAAAGCAAGTCATTAGATTTTTTTCCTCTGCCATAAAATTTCACCAAAATAATGTAAGTTATGAATCCCTAAAATTCCCATTTGCTCACCCTCACAAAGTAAATGAGTATTTAAGTGAGACAAACAGAGCCACTTATATTTAATGGTGTCATAAATGGTTTGCAAATTATTTTAACCCATTGCTACCTCTCTTGGCCCTTACTCATAAGGAATGAAGAAGGAACTTAGAAATGCTTTTTCTAAGATTAGTAACTAATACGGACAACAGTTTTAGTAAAACTTGCCTCTGTTTCCCCTGATAGATAATTTTCACCTAGCTGAATACAAGTACAAGAAAAAATTGACAATGGGTCTCAGGAGAGCCATCTTTCTCTGCTGATCTCTTCATTTCTATACACTTATTGCCCCTGCACTACAATTTTCCCATTGGGTATCACTCTTGGCAATGGCAGATAGCCTTTCCATTCCATAATTCATTTTGAGACCAAGAGTTATAAAACATGATACCAATCATTTTTTTTTAATATCCTCACTTGTTTAACTGCTCTCTGATTCTGGTGAAAATGTTTGGGCTACTTGTTAACAAGAAATCCTGATTCTGTCAGAGAAGAATCTTAAAGAAAAGCCTTTCACAAAGCAGAATCTCCTCTCCTTCCATTCTCAAAGTCTTGGTTCAGGTTTTGACGGCAGTATAGCATAGTAGTCAAGAGCAACAGACAATGGAAACGGATCAGTCAGGCTCAAATCCAGCTTCCCAACTTAGTTGTAAGATCTTGGGCTAGTTACTTAAACTCTCTGAACTATAGTATCCTCATTTTAGAACGGGGATGATGATAATAAAAGGATTTACCTCATAGGATTGTTGTTAAGATTAAATGAGTAATACATGTATAGCAGTTAGAAGAGTGGCTGGTACATAATCAGTATTAGTTGTTGCTATAAGTACTTTAGAACTGTTCTGTTGAGAATGGAAGGAGGTGAAGCAGGCATGATTTTAAATAGGACACCAAATGCCATTATCTTTCTATAAATCTAAAAGCACTCTCTGGGTATTTGATCAGTGGCTACTGAGTGACATTGAGCTAGTAACTCTCTGAACTTCAGCCACTTATCTATAAAATGATGCTAATTGAAAAGATGCATGTAAACTACTGGCAATTACCTAGTATTCAGTAAACATTAATAGTAGCTGTCATAGCATATGTAAACTAATCTGTAACTATGCCTGCTTTAAAGGAGTATTATAATGAGATAACATAAGGTGGAGTAATAATGATTTAATATTTATTAAGCAAGAGGTTATACATAGTTTCCTTTCTCTCCACACTATTTTTTTGGAGGTAACATGAATTGAACCCAGGACCTTGTACATGCAAAGCAGGCGCTCAACCACTGAGCCATACCTGTTCCAATCCACACTTTCCCTTAAAGCCCATGAGATTACATATCATCTCTCCCTGAATTGTCTTTGCCTTTCTTCCCCTTGCCAGCTAGACTCAGAAGTTCAGATAATGGAGAGAGCCAATGATCATGTAAACTCAACCTCCCACCAAGACCCTCCACATGCCCATAATTAATAAGCAAGTCTTTATTGAAAGTGAGGATTTATCTGGCTAATCCTAGTTGAAAAACAGGTAGCTGAGTTTCTGGCAAATAGAAGACTAGGTGTCAGGACCAACCTTCCTGGTAATGACTAAAAATGCTATATAAAATATAAAAACATCTTCTTGAATGCATCCATATGCCAGCAAAAGAGTAAGGAATACATTGGAAGACAGCGCTGAACTTGGTTTTACCCTAGGGCATTTGCTGAACCTGGTGAACTTGAGCAGATTTTCATGATCTGGAGAACACAAAGCCCAGCAACCACCCAAGTTGGAGTTAGAACCTTCATGAAACTAGGGCCCAAAAGGACACACCCATTGAAAGAGAGGACTAAAATAAACAACCAAAAACTCCCACCTCAGGAGACTGTGTGGAAACTAACAGTCTCAAAACTCCACAGTAAACAGAATTGGAGAGAATTATACCTTGAGAATTTGTAACCACAAGCTGGCCTCCACACAAGTTTGCAACACAAATTCACACTTCTGAAGAGACTTTAAAAAAAAAACTTTAGTCAATAATTTTATGTAAAGTGGTCCTGGACTGGTAATGCCCCAAGTGCCTAACAAAAGCAAATGCAAATCCTTTGTGATAGACACCTCTTTGATTACAGAACACAAAGAATCTCCATGGATAAGTTTCCAAGGAAAACTGAGCAGCTCAGCATCAAAATTACTACCCATATAAAGAATCAAGACCAGCAGAAACAAAAGACAGAAAATCTGACCAAAAAACTTCAGATATTTTAATTATCAAAGACAACTTGAAAGCATGCTTAATCCTAGAAATAAAAAGCAAGTAACAACTGAAATTAAACACTCAATAGACAGATCTAATAGTCAATAAGACACAGCATAAGAAAGAGAATTAGTAAACTAAAAGGTAGATTGAAGAAATTATCAAGAATGAAAGTCAATGAATTCAGTTAAGTTGCAGGGTATAAGATCAACACAAAAATCAGTTTGTTTTTATACATCGGCAATGAACAACCCAAAAAGCAAATCAAGAAAACGATTCCATTACAAGAACATCTAAAGAATAAAATATCTAGGAGTAAATTTAACCAAGGAGGGAAGTGGATGTGGCTCAAGCAGCTGGGCGCCCACCTACCACATGGGAGGTACTAGGTTCAGTTCCCAGTACCTCCTAAAGAAGACAAGCAAGACAGCAAGCTGACATGACAGGCTGGTACAGCAACATGACGCAATGAGATGGTGCAACGAGAAGACACAACAAGAGATACAACGAGCAAGGAGAGGATGTGGTTCATTCCCAGGGCCTCTTGAAAAGAAGATGAGGAGACACAGATTGCATGCAACGAACAGCCACAGAGAGCAGACAGTGAGTGTAAACAACTGGTGGTGGGGGGAGAAATAAATAAAATAAATCTTTAAAAAAAATTTAACCAAGGATATAAAAGACTTATACACTGAAAACTATAATACATTGCTAAAAGAAACTAAAGAGAATCTAAATAAATGGAAAGACATCCCATGTTCATGTTTTGGAAGACTTATTATTAAAACGTCAATACTACCCAAAGCAATCTCCAGGTTTAATGCAACCCCAATCAAAATTCCAGCAATCTTTTTGCAGGAATGGAAGCCAATTTTCAAATTCATGGAATTGCAAGGGATTAACCAAATAACCAAAACAACCTTGAAAAAGAAGAACAAAGTTAGAGGACTCACACTTTCTGATTTCAAAATTTACTACAAAGCTACAGTAATCAAAACTGTGTGATACTGACCTAAGGACAGACTTATTGACCAATGCAATAGAACTGAGATTCCAAAAATAAACCCACACATTTTTGGTCAACTGCTTTTCAACAAGTGTCAAACCCACTCAATGAGGAAACAATAACCTCTTAAACAACTCATGGTGGGAAAACTAGATATCCATATGCAAAAGAATGAAATTAGACCCCTACCTCACACCATATGCAAAAATTAACTCAAAATGGATCAAAAACTAAATAGCAAAGCTGAAACCATAGAAGTCTTAGAAAAAACACATAGTGGTAAATCTTCATTACTTTATAGTTGGCAATGGATTCCATTGCATTGTATTTGCAATGATACCAAAAGTGCAAGTGACAAATGCAAAAAATAAAGTGGACTTCATGAAAATGTAAAATTTTAGCACATCTAAAGGACATTATCAAGAAAGTGAAAAGACAACCTACAAGATGAGATAAGATAGTTGCAAATCATCTGATAAGGGTTTAACATCCAGAATATATAAAAACTGCTACAACTCAACTCAAAAAGACAGCCCAATTTAAAAATAGGAAAAAATACTTGAATAAACATTTGTCCAAAGATATACAAATGGCCGATAAGCACATGAAAATATGTTCAACATCATTAGCCATTAGGGAAACAGAAATCAAAACCACAATAAGATACCACTTCACATCCACTAGGATGGCTATTATTAACAAAAACAGAAAATAACAAGTGTTGGCAATGATGAGGAGACACTGGAGCCCTCAAGCATTGCTGGTGAGTTGTAAAATGGTGCAGCCACTTGAAAAACAATTTGATGCTCTTCAATAGTTAAACAAAATTACTGTTTGACCCAGCATTTCCACTCCTATGTTTATTTCCAAAAGAATTGAAAGCAGGAGACTCAAACTTGAATACCAATGTTCATATCACATTATTCACAACAACCAAAATAGGAAAACAACCCAAGTATCCATCAACAAATGAATGAATAAACAAAATGTGACATATAAACACAATGGAAAATCATGTAGCTATAAAAAGGAAGAAGTTCTGATACATGCAACAACATGGATGAACCTTGAAGACATCATGTTGAGTGAAATACACCAGATACAAAAGGACAAATACTGTTTGATTTCACTTATATGAAATCTCTAGAATAAGCAAAATCACAAAGACACAAAATAGATTAGAGATTACCAGAGACAGGGGGCAGAAGGAATGGAGATAATGAGTAAATAATGGATACAGAGTTTCTATTTTGAGTGATAGAAAAGTTTTGGCAATGTATGGTGGTGATAGTTGCACACCATTATTAATGGCAATTTTTAAATGGTTAAAAATGGCAATTTTATGTTATATATTTGTTACGACAATAAAAATAAAGATATTTAAAAGAATGGAGGTCAAAAAGACAAAATAATTTTTAAAATGAGAGTGTGTATTAAATAGGGTAAGCTATATCACAGGGAAACAGAGACCAAAATACAAAATGGTTCAAACACAATGGAAATTTCTTTTTCTCTCACATAACAGTCCAATTTGGTTGTCCCGGTCTGTGATTATAGTAATTCAGGAGCTGGAGCTCCCTCCATCTCATGGCTCTGCCAGCCCTTGAGCCTGGGATCTCTTCATTGCCTATATTCAGGGGAAAGAGTATAGAAGGGACATATCTAAAAAAAAAAACACAAAAAAAGAAAACATTTAAAGGAGCAGATGTAGCTCAGTAGTTCAGAACCTGCTTCACACATACAAGGGCCCGGGTTCAATCTCTGATAACCCCTTTAAAAAAAAATTTAGAGCTGAATACAAAGAAAATAATGCATTGAAAAACTTATGTAATGAAACTAATGAAGTCTTAGAGGAAAATGTGTGGCCTAAATGCTTAATTTAGAAAAGAAGAAAAGTTGGAGAAAAAAATGAAAACTGCATCCATCTTAAAAAGTTAGTAAAAAAACAAACAAACAAACAAACAAACAGAATAAACCCAAAGAAAGGAGAAGGACTGGAATAATAAAGTGGGAACAAAAATTAATGAAATTGGGAGGTGGATATGGCTCAAATGGTTGGGCGTCCGTCTCCCATATGGAGGGACCTGAGTTCGATCCCCAGGACCTCCTGGTAAAAATAAAAAATAAAAAATAATTTTAAAAAAAAAATTTTTAATTAAAAAAATAAAAAAATTAATGAAATAGAAAATGAAAGATTTAATAGCCAAAACTTGGTTCTCTGAAAAAGCCAGTAAATTTGACAAACCTTTGACAATATTAAGAAACAAGAGGAGGATTGTGGGAAGATGGTGTCAGATTAGGCAGGTGAGCCTCAGCAATCTCACAAAAACAACCTAGAAAAAGCCAAAAGGTGCCCAAGGGACCTGCTTTGGGAGTCAGCAGACGAGAACAGGGCTTCACAACTCCCAGGAAGGTGAGGGACAGAGAGAGAAGAACCCAAAACAACAAACTGTAAGTTACTAAACCTCCCTGCCTCAGGAAAGGGCTCCCCTCCCCTACGCCCAAGATATTAAGCTGGGCTAAAACCCCTGGCTCATTGCAGCTGACTGAAAGGGAAGGAGATGTGTTCCTCCCTGTCAGCTGTTACAGGGGAAAAGGGAAGGGGAGTCGGGGGCTTTTCTTCAGTGAATTTGCCAGGGGCACCCACTTTAAATCTTAGCTCTGGCTAGACCAAAACAAAGGAAAACTGAGAGAGATACACCTCTGTGGAAAGGTGAGCCAATGAGCATCATCTGCTGGAAGATCTGGAAATTGCATGGACAAAAACTGCAATTGGGTCTCTCTGTTCTCTACTTCTGGGAGAAAATCTGTGCCCCATTAGTGAGTCCCTGGCATGGTTTTGATAGCTTAAGCTGGGCAATTTTAAAGACTTAGGACAGGTTGAGCCAAATATCAAAGAAGAGCTTTGAAAAAATAATAATAGGCAAGAGAGAGAAATTGGCCATCAGAGTAAATTCACCAACATATTCAGATGACTAGACATCAGCAAAAAATTACAAGCCATACTAGGAAACAGGAAGAGATGGCCCAGCCAAAGGAACAAACAAAATATCCTGAAGAGATACAGGATTTAAGATAATTAATCAATGATAATCACACAACTCTCTTAAATCAATTTAAAGAATGAAAGAAAATATGACTAAAGAGATAAAGGATATTAAGAAGACACTGGGTGAGCATAAAGAACAATTTGAAAGTCTGCAAAGAAAAGTAACAGACCTTATGGGAATGAGAGACACAATGGATAAAATTAAAACTATATTAGAGGCACATAAGAGCAGATTTGAATTGCTCAAAGGCAGAATTAGTGATTTTGAAGACAGAACATCTGAACTGGAAAAGACAGGAGAACAAAGAAGAGAATGGAAAAAATGGAACAGGGCCTCAGGGAATTGAATGCAAATACAAACATACATTGAACCAAACATTGAACACAAAATGCAAAAACATAAGCATTATCTCTGTCCAAAAGGAGAAGAAAATGGAAAAGAGGCAGTAAGAATATTTGCGGACATAATGACTGAAAACTTCCCAACCCTTATGAAAGACATAAATATCAATATCCAAGGACAATGCACCCCAAACAGAATAAATCCGAACAGACCTACCCCAAGACACATACTATTCAGAATGACAAATATCAGAGATAAAGAGAAGATTCTGAAAGTAGCAAGAAAAAAGCAAAGCATCACATACAAGGGAACCTCAATAAGATTAAGTGCCAACCTCTCATCAGAAACCATGAAAGAGAGAAGAAAGTGGTATGATGTATTTAAGGTACTGAAAGAGAAAAACTGCCAAGAATTCTGTATCCAGCAAAGCTGTCCTTCAAATATGAAAAGAAATTCAAAGTCTTCACAGACAAACAAAAACTAATAGAATATGTTACCAAAAGAGCAGAATAACAAGAGATACTAAAGGGACTGCTGCAGCCTGAAAGGAAAAAACAAAGGCAAGAGATTTGGAGAATAGTGTAGAAATGAAGATTATTAGAAAGAGAAAATTAAAGGGTAAAAAGATAGACAATTGTACGATATGACAACAGAAAGCCAGAGGTAAAAATGGATTAAGTGAGTAATGCCTTTACAATAATAACATTGAATGTTAATGGCTTGAATTCCCCAATCAAAAGACATAGACTGATAGAATGTATAAAAAATATATGAGCCATATATATGCTGTCTACAAAAGACTCACCTCAGATGTAAGGACAAAACCAGGTTAAAAGTGAAAGGTTGGAAAAAGATATTCCATACTAATAGTAACCAAAAAAGAGCTAGAGTAGTGATACTAATATCAGACAAAATAGATTTTAAATGCAAAACTGTTGTAAGGGATGAAGAAGGTCATTATATGTTAATAAAAGGGGCAATTCAGAAAGAAGAAATAACTATACAAAATATTTATGCACCTAACATCAGTGGCCCAAGATACATGAGGAACACACTGGCAAAGCTGAAGGGAGAAGTAGATGCCTCTACAATAATAATTGGAGACTTCAATACACCACTCTCAGTACTGGATAGAACATCTTGCCAGAGGATAAAGAAACAGAGAGTTTGAATAATATGATAAATAAACTAGACCTAACAGACATCTATAGAGCACTGCACACCAAACAGCAGGATATACATTCTTTTCAAGTGCTCATGGATCCTTCTCCAAGATAGACCATATGTTGAGTCACAAGACAAATTACAATAACTTTAAAAAGACTGAAATTATACAAAACACTTTCTCTGATCATAACAGAATGAAGCTGGAAATCAATAATGGATGGAAAAAGGAAAAATTCATAAATATATGGAAACTAAACAACACACTTTTAATCAGTGGGCCAAAGAAGAAATTGCAAACGAATTCAGCAAATATCTTGAGACAATAGAAAATGAGAACACAACATATCAAAACCTATGGGACACCGCAAAGGTAGTGCTGAGAGGGAAATGTATAGCCCTTAAAGCTTACATTAAAAAAGAAGAAACAGCTAAAATTGAAGAGCTAACTGCACACCTGGAGAAACTAGAAAAAGAACAGCAAACCAATCCCAAACCAAGCTGAAGGAAAGAAATAGTAAATATCTGAGCAGAAATAAATGAAATCGAGAACAAAAAAACAATAGCGAAAATCAACAAAACCAAAAGTTGGTTCTTTAAGAAGATCAAAAAAATCAACAAACCCTTAGCTAGACTGACAAAGAAAAACAGACAGAAGATGCAAATGAATAAAATCAGAAATGAGAGGAAGAATATTACCACTGATCCCAGAGAAATAAGAGATCATAAAAGGATACTATGAACGAACAACTCTATGCCAAAAAACTCGACAATGTAGAGGAGATAAACAACTTCCTAGAAATACACGAACCACCTACACTAACCCTAGAAGAAAGAGAAGGCCTCAACAAACCAATCACAAGTGAAGAGATTGAAACAGTTATCAAAAACCTCCCAAAGATGAAAAGCCCGGGACCAGATGGCTTCACAGGTGAATTCTACCAATCATTCAAAGACAACCTAATACCAATCTTGCTCAAGCTCTTCCAAAAAACTGAACCGGAAAGAATGCTATCAAACTCATTCTATGAAGCCAACATCACTCTAATACCAAAACCAGATAAAGATACTACAAAAAAAGAAAATTACAGACCAATATCTCTAATGAATATACATGCAAAAATCCTCAACAAAATATTTGCAAACCAAATCCAAAAGCACATTAAAAGAATTATACACCACAATCAAGTGGGTTTTATCCCAGGTATACAAGGATGGTTCAACACAAAAAAATCAATTAATGTAATAAATCACTTTGATAAATTGAAGAAGAAAAAATCACATGATCCTCTCTATTGATGAGAAAAGGCATTTGACAAAATACAGCACCCTTTCTTGATAAAAAACACTGCAAAAGATAGGAATAGAAGGAAACTTTCTCAATTTGGTGAAGTGCATATATGAAAAACCTACAGCTAGCATTGTACTCAACAGTGAAAAACTGAAAGCTTTCCTACTGAGATCAGGAACAAGACAAGGATGCCCACTGTCACCATTATTATTCAATATTGTGCTAGAAGTTCTAGCTAGAGCAATTAGGCTAGACAAAGAAATAAAAAGCACCGAAATAGGAAAGGAAGAAGTAAAATTTTCACTATTCTCTGATGACATGATCCTATATTTAGAAAATCCTGAAAAATCTACAACAAAACTACTAGAATTAATAGACGAGTTCAGCAAAGTGGTAGGATACAAGATTAATATGCAAAAATCAATAGCATTTCTGTACACTACTGATGTACAATCTGAGGAAGAAATCAGAAAAAAAAAATTCCATTTATAATAGCAGCTAAAACAATCAAATATTTAGAAATAAATTTAACCAAAGAAATAAAGGACCTGTATTCAGAAAACTACAAAATACTGCTAAAAGAAATCAAAGAAGACTTAAATAAATGGAAAAATATTCTGTGTTCATGGATTAGAAGGCTAAATATCATTAAGATGTCAATTCTACCCAAACTGATTTACAGATTCAACACAATCCCAATAAAAATCCCAACAGCCTTTTCTGCAGAAATAAAAAAAGCCAATAATTAAATTTATTTGGAAGGATAAGGAGCCCCAAAGAGCCAAAAATGTCTTTAAAAAGAAGGAAATTGGAGGACTTTCACTTCCTGATTTTAAAGTATATTATTTAGCTACAGTGGTAAAAACAGCATGGCACTGGCATAAGGACAGACAGTTTGACCAATGGAACTGAATCAAGAACTCAGAAATCGACCTTCACATCTACAGTAAAGTGATTTTTGACAAGGCTGTTAAGCCCACCCACATAGGCCAGAACAGTCTCTTCAACAAATGGTGCTGGGAGAACTGGATAGCCATATCCAAAAGAAAGAAAGAAGACCCCTATCTCACACCTTATACAAAAATTAACTCAAAATGAATGAAGGACCTAAATATAAAAACAACCACCATAAAACTTCCTGAAGAAAATGTAGGAAAACATCTTCAAGATCTTGTGGTAGGCGGTAGTTTCTTAAACCTTACACCCCAAGCACTAACAACAAAAGAAAAAAATAGATAAATGGGACCTCCTCAATATTTAACCCTTTTGCACCTCAAAAAACTTTGTCAAAAGGGTGAAAAGGCAGCCGTCTCAATGGGAGAAAATATCTAGCAATCTCATATCTGATAAGAGTTTAATATCCATGGTATATAAGGAGATCATACAACTCAACAATAAAAAAAACAAACTATCCAATTAAAAAATGGGCAAAATACTTGAAAAGACAACTGTCCAAAGAAGAAATACAAATGGCAAAGAAACACATGGAAAAATGTTCAACATCACTAGCGATTAGGGAAATGCAAATCAAAACTACAATAAGATATCATTCCACACCTATTAGACTGGCTGCTATTAAAAACTCGGAAAACTGTAAATGTTGGAGAGGATGTGGAGAGATAGGAATGCTTATTCACTACTGATAGGAATGTAGAATGGTACAGCCACTGTGGAGGACTGTTTGGCAGTTCCTAAGGAAGTTGAATATAGACTTGCCATAGGACCCAGCAATACCATTACTAAGTATATACCCAGAAGAATTGAGAGCAGTGACACGAACAGACATTTGCACAATGATGTTCATAGTACCATTATTCACGATAGCCAAAAGTTTGAAACAACCCAGGTGTCCATCAACTGATGAATGGATAAACAAATTGTGGAGTATTCACATGAAAGACTTTATTATGCAGCAGTAAGAAGAAATGAAGTCATGAACATATGACAACATGGATGAACCTGGAGGACATTATGGTCAGTGAAACAAGCCAGACACAAAAGGACAAATACTGTACGACTGCACTATTATGAACTAAATATATTATGTGAAATATAAATAAATTATGTGAAATATGAATATGGGTAAAATTACCTATATAAGACCGTTTTTCTTCGAAGCTGAACAAATGTAGATTAATATTACAAAATGTTAATATCAGACCAAAAAAAAAA
>JAQZBX010033595.1:12729-25432 GCA_029593785.1 Cabassous unicinctus | reverse complement strand
CATCAAGTTAATTTTAGTCAAAAGAAATCCATATCTCTTCAATTTGCAACCTCAAATGCATTTAGAATTTTTAAGGGACTTAAATGCAGCAAGACTTTTAGTTGTGAACCTTTGAAGAAATGTCTTCAAATACTCATTGATAAAATTTATATGACAATAACAACAGTTAATTGGCTTAGAAGACAAAGGATAGAAAAGTTAAAGGTGGGGTTGAAAGAGAAGTGCAATGGTGATATGGTAATAAGGTTAATAGATAATGGAGTTTAATAATCTAACAGAAAACTATAAGGACTAAGGTGGAGGGTAAGGAAGAAAAAAAAAAGGAACTGATAGAGAGGGGAAAAAAAAAAAGAACTGGTAGGTGATTAATGATAATGGTCTGAAATGTAAGCGTAGGACTAGAGACTGAGAGAAAGAAAGGAAGTGAAGGAACAGGTCAGGTTTAAAGGTGACAAGGTTAAATGGAAAGTTTATTTGTGGGTTATCAGAAGTAAAAGTAATATAAAGAAAACTCAGGGAGCGGATGTAGCTCAAGCAATTGAGCTCCTGCTTCCCATGTATGAAGTCCTGGGTTCAATCCCCAGTACCTCCGAAAAACAAACAAACAAACAAAAACAAAACAGAATTCGAAGAAGGCACTAGGGTAGACAAAACATTACAAAGTATAATTACGAAAAAGTAGGGAAAACTTGAGTCTTTAGAATGTAGACACTTAGCATCACTCTTCTAAATAGACCCTCCTTCATACTTACCCTAACCCCTTTGTTCTCTTCACATTCCAACTTGCCCTCACCACAAATCTGGGGATTTGCTAAAAAAGTTACATTTAACAAATGCAATTTAAGTTGTGAGATGATTTTTGAGGTGACGCATAGGATACCAAAATTTAGATATATATTTTCAGTAAGATTTGAAAAAATAATATGTTTTTGTAATCTTTTCTCAAAGACTGCCTCTAAATTGCATAATTTCAGATTCCAAAACTCTGGATCTGCCTGAGTTTGTATACAAAAAACCTGTACCTACTGTCAAATCCTAAGCTATTGTCTAATGTGTGTGTTTCAACTTTTATGAGTACATTTATTTGAAAACCTTAAGTTTTCCAATTTTCTGATTCATAGAATAGGAATAAAGGAGAAGCCCACAAAAAGTGTCCTATTGCAATTAATTTTCATCAAAATAATCATGATATTAAATTTTATATTATGGTGTTAAAATCACTCCTATTTCCAATTCTCAACAGTTATTTGACAGATAATAAAATAGTAAGTTTTCCATGTAACAATTCTCAGTCAGTTATCATTTACAAACCTTCATTTTATTCTCATTTTAAGAAACATTTCATCCAAGGAAAGACTGCATCTTTAAATCCTAAACATTTTAGAATCTAGTGAAAAAAATTAATTGTTAAAAAAAATTATCTTTTGTTCAAGATAAGTGTGATTTGTTTAGGTGAAATAATTTAAATTAAGCTCTCCATTTATTGTTATTTATAACAAAAATGAAATTTTTTCCTCATGTGGACATTTTCTATGCAAAAAAAATGTTGAGATAAACTCTACTTTATGATCAAAATCCACATTTATCCCCAAAGGGTTTTAAAAGTTTGTAAATTAATTGTTTTACACAATAGTGACTAGTTTTTTAAATAGTTTTTTAAATTGGACCTTATCATACTCAGTTATGTGTTAGACAGATTGGCTGAGAGACTCTAAAAAGTAATAATTTTACATGGTGCGATATTTAGAAATGCAAGGATTTTAAAATATAGCTGATTTAAAAACAAGAGTTCATAGTGCATTTTGAAACCTTTTCTTATAAAATGTTTGTTTTCCCTCTTGCTTTCTCTGGAAGGTATCAATTCATGTTTTTATTTTTAATTGCTTTTATCTTAAAATGAAAACTATACATAACAAAGCTATTTTTTCAAAGATAATAAGTCTTTCTTAAGTCTATATCATGTAGTTTTATTATTTTTTAAATTCACCAATAAGATAATTCTATCACTTTTGAACAGCAATGGGATTAAACACATGCTTTATCATTTCATTGATAGTTCTTTGGTAAATCAAATTCCTTTTTCATTGGGTCTAATTCTTCCTGATGTCACATTGCTAAGCAACTAGAAGGACATTTAAGAGCTGTTTTGCTTTTTTTGTTGTTTTTTTCTTTTAAAATCCTCTTTTCCAATTCAAATGAGGGAGCAGCATTCAATGAGTGGCCAACAGCAACAGGTAACAATAGCAGGCATCTTTTTTCCCCTTTTAGAAATAGAGCATGAATGGGAAATCCAGCAAGAAGCACATGGTCTGAGGGACTGAAAACTAAAAGGAACCTCTGTTTTCTTTAATGGATGTAAGAATTTGAATTTGGTTTGCATTCCCACCCAGGCATGCCTTCACAAGCATTCCGAAGTTACATGGTTTTGAAGATGGCTTAGTTAGAAAACTCTTTCATTATTAAAACACATGCATACTCACGTATTTCTTCCCCTCAGAGATTGAAATTAAAATTTAGCCAAAAGCAACACAAACTTACCTTTAACAGAAGCTGAATATGAGGAAATGAAGCAGAGGAAAAGCACAGCAAGAAGAATCATATTGCCTAGCTTGCCTCTTCTGCATCCAGTTCCCAGCTAAGAGTCACTGAGAAGTGGACTCTTCAGATGGCAGCTGAGGAAGTGACCCCCCCTCAGAACCTGTGACAATAATGTTTATCTTTGGAGAAAGGTCAGATTCCAAACTCCAAAATCAGGACCTAAGTTCAATGAAGGGCTCACTGTTAATGATTAAACTTTGGTGGGCTGCAGTTTTCAGTCTCTCACTCTTTTTCATTTTTTCACTCATTAAAGAAAATCAAGGAAGTTTTCATTTTTGAGAGCTAAACCAAACCAGTCTACCTTTCATATATGCAGATGTACTGAAGCATATTACAAGAAAACTGGTGCTGACACTTTTCTCCCCAACATATACTTATCATTGTGCTGATAATAATAACTGCCTATCTTCACATTTCAACAATCTGTGTGAGTGGGTGATGAAGGTTCTCAAACTTGGCTAAGCTTAATTGAAATTTTGTATTTCTTTTACGGTCACCTTTAAACTTTTTAAACTATTTGCATGCTATTATAAAAAAAAGTCACTCTGACTTTTAGGATTTAAATGTAAAGTGCTAAGTTATAACCATCACCAATCACATCAAAATAATGGTAGAGTAAACAGAACTTTCATTATTGAAACCTAGGTGATTCTCCTTATGAATGAGACTATTAACTAAATGGGATTGTGGCAAATCAGCATTGTCTATCATTAATGTGCGAGAATTTTGGAACAGGCCAACTGGGTATAGCAGACCTATACCTATATAGAAACACTTGCCTGAGTACCACAACTGGCTAGATTGAATCCTGTGCTTTTTGAATCCTATTTCTAGGAAAAGATTCAGAAAATTAATTGTGAAACTTATCTAGAACTAAAACGAATATCCTAGTACGGCAAAGGCCACACTGACTGAACCAACTCTTGTCCCTGGAAACTCCCATGGAAGAGACCTGTAATGAACAAAACCTACTAAATAATATGGTATAAGGGACATGTGTGGATGTTTTGATAAGAGAAGGAATAAAGTGCTTCCTTCTTAAGGGCTATTTTGAATGTACTTGAACATACTATAGCCATGTTTCAGTCTAAAATAGATCCTTGCATCCGCCCTGGTCCCTCTAAAAACCCTTTTCTAGAATCCTAACCTTGAACTGAAATCTTTTATCAAGGATAGCTGACTTGTCAGGGAGCGCCACAAAACAAAATATAAATTATAAAAACCTCCAAAGTCAAAGCAAATTCTCATTCGAAATATACTTTTAAATAAAGAACTGAAAGATGAAAATTGTCCTTATCTTCTTTATTGAGATTAGAAACTTCATTTACATAAGTTTTGTATACAAATATGGCTAAAGTACTAAACAAAAATAAATCATTTTTTGGGGAATATTATCTTAAAATTCCAAATATTAAGTTTTCGTGGGGTTAAACAGAAAAGACCAGTCTTAGAAAAACACTTTTGTTGAAGAAATACAAGTTTTTTATGAATAGTAGCCATTGTGAATACAATTTATTTTGAAAGTGTTTTATCTCTTTACATTTGAATAGATCTCTGTGTGTTCCTACAATTTCTGCATTACATATATAGGGATGTGAAGGCATTATAGTCACTTAAACTTTACACAAGTAACCTTACACATGTATTTATTTAAATCAAAGCTAGTTTGCTTCTTACTTGATTTTATGAGAAATGTCTGTGTATTTTCATCTGAGGCTCACGGTAACCTAGACCTTTAATGTTTGTGGTTAGACTATGTGGTGCATGAAACGTGTCTCTTCGGGTAAAGTACTATCAGTTGTCAGGTGTTTACCAGAGTCCAACCAATAAAAGACATGTCACTATTGCCTAATAAAATAATGCTGTTTCATTTGAGCATTTGCTTTCTGCTATTAAGTAGTAATTTCAATATAAGATGTTCAAATAAGGTGTTTCTGTTGGTAGTAAATAATATGACCATTTTATATTTTACTTGTAACATACTGTTTTTATAAAGACATTTGAGAGACATACTTCTTGAGCTTCTGTCAATAGAGATGACAACCCTTTTGATATTCAGTGAACTCCATGTGCCAAAAAAAGGCATTCTCCTCTGTTGCTCTGTTGATCAAACTGAGCAAAGACTGTACAATATATGTCGGAAATACCTCCCAAAGCTTACCACCACTTTTATATGGCATGTATGGCATGGGAACAGGACAGAAGCACACTATATGCAGTAATAACAACAAAAGTTACCACCTATGGAACAACTGCTATGCACATTACACTGTTAAACATTTTACATTTTTTAGTAAATTCTCACAACAGTCATTTTACATGTTAGAAAATTGAGGCTCAGTTTTATTCAGTGTTTTAAAGAAAACAGAAAACAGAAACATTCAAATCTAGATCCAATATTCTCCTTTGCTTAAAAAATATTAGAGATAAGTAGCGAAAAATTGATTTCTTGAAGATGGTGAGAAAGTATTAATTGGGACTATACTTTAATAAGTCCATCACAACTTTGTATGGAGGATAACAGAGCATTGATTTTTGTGGTTAGATGTTCCAGGCTGAACATCCAGGGGGCAAAATTGATTCTGGTATTGTTAGACAGAAATCAAATAATAGATTTTAAAAATGTTCCTTCAATGTGGTTTCTTTTAGTAGTGCATAACACCTGTAATACTTGCTATACTACTGTTTTGCAGTGATAAGGAGACTATGAAATAAAGACGGATGACTAATTCCAAAGTACAGTTGTGTTTCTGTTGAGTATCAGAGGTTGTTAGGAGTTAAACAACTCATATCCCCAGATTAGAAGATAAATGAACTTCACCCTGTTAAAGGTTGGAAGGAAATGTATTACTGTAGTAGACATTGCTATAGTAAGTCAATATGTATGACAATTATAGAAAAAAGTCTATTTATAACATCAGGACTCTTTACCCTGTTCTAAAGAGGTTTGACATTGATGAAAATTTCTTTTTTAGAAAGACACTTCAGCTTATCCCTAAATGATCATAATAGTTTAAAATCTAAAAGCATTGCTACTAACCATGGTCAATAGTTTACATTATAGTTTACACTTTGCACTGCACATTTTTATAGATTTTGACAAAATATATAATGGGCTGTCTCTGTCATTGCAATGTCATTCAGAACAATTCCAATGCCCTCAAAATGCCCCATGTTACACCTATTCTTCCCTCTCCCTCTTGTCAGAACCTCTGGTGACCACTGCCTTTATAGCAATGTTACAAGATCTTCCATTGCTAGAATAATAGTAAGTCTACTTTAGTCCGTAGTTGCAGTCCCCCTTATGTTTGTTCATTCCTCAATCTTGAGGATTTTAGGATGGTGATGTCCACTCTGTTTCTGATTGAGAGGGCTTAGATCCCATGGGGCAGATGGATGGAACTGTCTTGCTTGCAGTTGTAGATACTCTCTGTTTTTTGGGATAGACCTTGTCCATCCTCATCATTTTCTTAGTCGCCCTGGGTGAGTCTGATTAACTGGAGAGTAAGTGTTGCAACTCTGCTAAGATTCAGGACTCAACCGGCATACGAACAGACCAAAGATTTAAGTCTCTGGTACATATATTTAACGAGTATAGTGCTAATTATAGATTCAAATTAAATACAAATGAGTTTTTATGGCCAAGAGATTTCAAAGTGAGCTGGGGGGTCATTACAGAGGTTATACTTATGCATGTCTCAGGAGGCTCTCAATGACTGCCACAGTAAACAGTGCCTCAAGCAGGGTGCTCCTGAGGGCTTTAGGGACATCTGGACACTATAGCAGGACAGACAATCTTAGAAATTCAGCACCCTGTCAGTGGGCCTTACCTTGGAATATATGTTCCCCAATGTAACAGAGTTAGACTCACTTATAATTTCCCTATACATGCTCTTCTGCCCCTTTTATTTGCTCCTGTTGTTTTTAACAGTAGCCATTCCTAGTGGGTATGCAATGGTATCTCATTGGGGTTTTGATTTGCATTTCCATAATAGCTAATGATGCTGAACATATTTTCTTGTGCTTTTTGGCTATTTGTATATCCTCTCTGGAGAAATGTTTATTCAAGTCTTTTGCCCATTTTTCAACTGGGTTTTCTGTCTTTTTATTGTTGAATATAGGTTTTCTTTATAGGTTCTGGATATTAAACTATTTTTGGACATTTGGTTTCAAAATATTTTCTCCCATTGAGTAATAGTTGTTTGATGTACAAAAGTTTTTTAATTTTTATGAAGTTCCATTTATCTATTTTTTTGTTGTTTCTCATGCTTTGGGTATAAAGTCTAAGAAACCATTGCCTAACACAAGATCCTAAAGATTTACCCCCTACATCTTCTTCTAGGAGTTTTTCAGTCCTGGTTCTTATATTTAGGCCTTTGTTCTATTTTGAGTTAATTTTTGTATATAGTGTGAGATAGGGATCCTCCTTCATTCTTTTGCATATGGCTATCCAGTTCTCGGAGCACCATTTGTTGAAGAGACTGTTCTTTCCCAACTGAGTGGACTTGGCAGCCTTGTCAAAAATCAATTGGCCAGAATGTGGTTAAAGGTGGAAATTTTAGGTTGTATATATGTTATTAAAATAATTGTTTTTAATCTAAAAAAAAAAAACCAGTTGGCCATAGATGTGAGGGTCTATTTCTGAACTTTTAATTCAATTCCATTGGTCTATGTATCTATCCTTGTGCCAGTACCATGCTGTTTTGAACACTGTAGCTTTGTAATAAGCTTTAAAGTCAGGAATTGTGAGTCTTCCAACATTGCAATTCTTCTTTTTCAAGATGTTTTTGGCTATTTGGGGTCTCCTACCCTTCCAAATAAATTTAATAATTGGCTTTTCCATTTTGCAGAATAGGATGTTGGAAGTTTGATTGGGATTGCACTGAATCCATAAATCACTTTGGGTAAAATTGACATCTTAACAGTATTTAGTCTTCTAATCCATGAGAATGGAATGTCCTTCCATTTATATAGGCCTCCTTTGGTTTCTTTTAGCAAAATTTTATTTAGTTTTCCCTGCATAAGTCCTTTATAACATCAGTTAAATTTATTCCTAGATGTTTGATTCTTTTAGTTGCTATTATAAATGTCAGTTTCTTTGATTTCCTCCTTAATTTTCTCATTACTAGTTGTGGCAGTTTAAATTATTTTATGAATGCCAAAAAGAGAAAGATTATGTTTTCTCCTGTGGGTGTGAGACCTTTTTCAAATTGGACTATCTCAGTAACATATGACTCAGATTAAGTCTCTGCCTTCTTGCTGGGTCTGATTAAAAAATGGAGACACACAGGAAGAGAGAGTTCTGTGATTTATGACCCTGCCATGTGACAGAAAGGAGAGGCTCGGGAGCTGAGGCCCTGGGGAGAGATGAGCCCTATGTCTGATTGCTTGCAGCTGAAATTGGGAAGAAAGTGGAGCAGCTGATGCTGAGAGAGGAAGAGTGGAGGGGAAGGCAGAGACCAGGCAGAGATCGTCTGCCATCTTGCTTCAACATGTGGCATCTGACTTTGGTGTGAAATCACCTCTTACGGTGCCTTGAGTTGGACTTTTCATGGCCTTGGAACTGTAAGCTTTTACCCCAAATAAATACCCTTTATAAAAGCCAACACATTTCTGGTACTTTTCATTGGCATCCTGTTTGGCAAACTAAAACACTCGTGTATGGAAACACTACTGATTTTTGCTTGTTGATCTTATACCCTGACACTTTGCTGAGTTCAGTTATTAGCTCTAGTAACTTTGCTGTAGATATTTGGGGACTTTGTAGATATAAGATCATGTCATCTGAAAACAGTGAAATTTTTATATCTTTTCCAATTTGGATGCCTTTTATCTCTTTTTCTTGCCTAACTGCTGCAGCTAGAACTTCCAGTACAATGCTGAATAACAGTGGTGACTATGGGCATCCTTGTCTTATTCCAGTTTGTAAGAGTTTGAAGTTCTTTTATGAATCCCAAAAAGAAAACGATTACGTTCTTGAACTAATACATTCCTTTGGGTGTGGAGCCCTTTTGACTGGAATATGTTAGTGAGGCGTGACTCAGGTTGGGTCTCCGCCCTCTTACTGGAGCTTTATATAAACGGAGGCACAGAGAAAGGAAGCCACCATTTTTGACCCTGCCATGTGAGAGGATTTGAGGATTGCTAACAGCCAAATATTAAGCATGAAGCCCCCAAGAGGCTGGGCATATGGAACAGCTTAAAGCTGAAGAGATGAGCCATATACCTCATAGCCCACAGCTGAACTCAGGAAGCAAGCAGAGCAGCCAAGAATGAGAGAGGAAGCCTTGAAAGAGACAAGCCCTATGCCTGGTTGCCCATAGCTAATCTCCTAGAGGGGATAGATTTTGGAGGGAAAGGCAGGGATCTCAGCAGAAATCAGCTGCCATCTTTGCCACATGGCAGAACATCAGTAGCTGACTTTGGTGAGAAAACATCTCTGATGGTGCTTTGATTTGGATCTTTCATGGCCTCAGAACTGTAAGCTTTTATCCCAAATAAAATTCCCATTATAAAAGCCAACCCATTTCTGGTTTTGCATGGCAGCCCTTTGGCAAACTAAGACACAGATCTTATAGGCAAAGCTTTCAGTGAGTATCATGTTAGCAGGAGGGTTTTTATTATGTTGAGGGAGTTTCCATCTATTCTTACTTTTCTATGTGTTTTTATCAAGAAACGATGCTGGGGGAGCAGATATGGCTTAAGTGATTGGGCTCCTGCCTACCACATGGGAGGTCCCTGGTTCGGTTCCTGGTGCCTCCTAAAGAGGACAGAGAGCTGGCACAATGGGCAGGTGTGGCAAGCTGACGCCACAAGATGATGTGACAAGAGACACAAGAAGAAAAATATAATGAGAGACACAACAAAGCAGGGAATGGAGGTGGCTCAAGTGATTAGCTGTCTCCCTCCCACATCGGATGTCCCAAGTTTAGGTGCCTATTAAAGAAACAAGGAAAATAAACAGACACAGCAAGTGCAAACAATGAGGGTGAGGAGAAATAAATAAAATAAATCTTTAAATAAAAAATGATGCTGGATTTCATCAAATGCCTTTTCTGCATCAATTGAAATGATCACGTGTTTTTCTTTCCTTTGTTCTGTTTATGTGGTATATCACATTAATTGATTTTCTTATGTTGAAGCACCCTGGAAAGGAATTGACTTTTGTATATTAACTTTGTATCTTATGATCTTCTTGCTATAATCACTTAGTAGTTCCTGTTTTTGTTGTTATTGTTGAGTTTTGGGGATTTTCTACATAGACAATTATGCCCACTGTGAACAAAGACACCTTTATTTCTTTATTCCCATCTGTATACCTTTTATTTCTTCTTCTTGTCTTGTTATACTAGGTAGGATTTCCAGTATTGTGTTGTGTAAATGTGTTTACTTTTTATTCCTTATTCTTTTCTGACTTCTGTTACTACTCTTCAAATCTTGTTTTCTTCAATCACCTTATTTCTGAATTTTTTTGTTTTATGTTCCTCTTTCCTATCTCATATCATTAAACAAATTCTTTTTTGTTCTGAAATACTGGATTAGAGTTTTATCTGTTTTTCTCTACTTCACACTTTAAAAAAAAATTATCACAACTTTGAATGGAATACAACCATGATCCTTTCCTGAGATACTTTTTTTTTTTTTGGAAAAATAACCTATTCTGTACTTTTAAGAGGGAGGAGTTACAGGATAGGTTTTTTAGCTAAGGATTCTATACTGTCCTTTTCTGTTCTTTTCATAAAACAAGACAAATGTATCCACGTATTTTCTGAGCTGTCTCCTCTGTTCCCTTCTCCCACTTTTATCTGGGACTGTTTTTTTCCTTAGCTCCTGTATTAGTCCACCAATGCAAAGTACCAGAAATCTGTTGGCTTTTATAAAGTATTTATTTGGGGTGAAAGGTTATAGTCACAAGGCCCTAAAGAGTCCAATTCAGGGCTGCTTTCTCACCAAAGTCAGTTGCCACGTGTTGAAGCAAGATGGCAGGTGATCTCTTTCTGGTCTCTTCTTTCCTTCTGGGCTTCCAGTCCTCTCCTAGCATAGCTCGTGTCTTTCCAGGCTTTCTATATCTGTCTCAGCTCTCTTCCCAAGGTCAGTTGCTAACTATGAGGCAAATGGCTCATCTCTCCCTGGAGCCCCAGGATCAAAAATGACAAAGTTCTCTCCTCTGTGTATCTTCTTGAGTGTCCGTTTATATCAGCCCACCAAGGGGGCGGGGACTCAACCTAAGTCACACCTTACTGATGTGGTCAAATCAAAGCCCAATCTTTTTTAAATTAAATTTAATTTAATTTTTAATTTTTTATTTTTTACTGGGAGGTCCCGGGGATCGAACCCAGGTCCCTCCATATGGGAGACGGACGCCCAACCATTTGAGCCACATCTGCCCCCTCAAAGCCCAATCTTAACATGCAATTTAATCAAGGGCTCCTTGATTGAATCCAATATAATCAAAGGGTATCATACCCAAAAGAATAGATTAGTTTACAAACATACTCTTTCTCTTTTTGGGATTTATATATAATCTCAAACTGTCGCAGCCCCTATTGACTCTGTCCTGTTCAATTTGGATTCTACTCCTAGCAGTTGCTCCATAGTGTAGGGCTTTGTCCATGAAGAAGCTCTGGTTTAAGAGTTCATAGGCCACACATCCCTACAGCACCTTCAGGCTTTCCTCCTCATCCTTTTGCAGTATTTATCCTAAAATTAGTCACTGTACCCCTTGCCAATTTCATGGCTGATCTTGCATTGGTTCCCCTTGCTTTTCAGTGAATACCTGTTGTCAGTTTTGGGGTTCTCCCATTTTCAAGGCCTTCAGATACTCTGTTGTCTTCCCACCATTTACTCCTACACAGATGCTGATACTATGTTGGTGGTTTGTTCCCACCTGCTCATATTTTGAGATTTGTGGGACTTCTTTTTCTCCTAGTTATGCTTAGCTATGATCTGGGTTTGTTGTTGTTTTGTTATCCTATCTGCCCTACATCTTATTATGAGATTCAGGAAGCTCAAAGACTACACTGCCTCCATAGCCATCTTCCTAGATCTGCAATATGCATGTAGTACTTGGCGGGGCGGGGAATAAAGTATTGTTAAAATTTTTAAGTAGACTTGCACTTTTTCTACATTTCTTAAGTCTATTGAAAGCAGATTGTAATGGAGATTATAGATGAGAAGTTCATTCTTCCTTTCAGATAGCTTTCAAGACTTTGGTTTTTGTTTGTTTGTTTCTTTTTGGCTTTCTCAGCTTAAAATTATTCACAAGTGTTATCCTATTCCCACACCTCCCTACTCCCAACCTGCTGAAGACTACTCTCAGACATAATGAAATATCAGGACTAGGCTTAAAAAAATAATGGAATTTGCCATGATCCTCAATGTTTTCAGGCCCAACATATAAAGTGCACACCACTGGTTTTATCACATTTTGTATTCTAAAATTCTGTAGTCTCCCTACTATTCTACAGTCTAGTCCAATTGAACAAACTGCCTTCCCATTGTCTGAATGTAGTCCACAGACATTTTTTGTTTAGCCTTAGTATTTTTTTTTTTTTTTAACTAATTGCCAACACTTGAAAAATAAGATTTCACATAAAATTCCAGATATGTGGCTGTTCTTGAAAAATTGAGATCTGGCATCATTATGCCCATTTGGAACTTGTACACAATTACACAGGGAATGTGCTCTCAGTTTTGTGACACTTTCCTCCTGGATACTCTCTCTCATTTGCTGTTCTCCAGGCTCCATAGTCATTTCAGGTTTGTAACTCATGGACTAGTTATTATCTCATCGACTTAACTTCTTAAATTGGCTTAAATTACCAAGTATGTGCTGATGATTTACAAATCTGTTTCTACTTAGATGTCCCCATAATTAAAATGTTCAAAACCAACTTTTCTATTTTTCAAAATCTAATTTTCTTCCAATATACCCAAAATGACTCAGTTAATAGAATTACATTCCTGCAATTGTTCAAATTAGAAAAACTCTTAGGGTTATCCTGTTCTCGTTCTTCCTCATCTCACCATAAGTCTTTCAGTCATGTGCCAAACTATAGCATATTTAGGTATTTACATTCACTGTTCCTTTTTTTTTTTTTTTTTT
>JAQZBX010033595.1:0-12629 GCA_029593785.1 Cabassous unicinctus | reverse complement strand
CCGGGGCCTGGCGGCCTCACCGGCACACAGAGCCTGGCAGCCCATGTGCCTTCTATATATATATATTTTTTATTTTACCGGGAGGTCCCAGGGATCAAACCCAGGTCCCTCCATATGGCAGACGGACGCCCAACCATTTGAGCCACATCCGCTCCCCTGTTCCTAATATTTTAAACACTTTTCCTTTCCTGACATCTGGCAAACTCTTGCTTACTTACAAGATAAAGCAAAATTACTCAGTCTCTGAAACTATGCCTCCTGCCTTCAGGAGCATGTAATTGTCCCTTTCCAGGTATAGGCATCTCAAGCTAATTATGTTTTATGGAATTTATTTACCACTGGCTCTCCCACTAGATTAAGGATTTCTTTAGGACAGAGGTCGTGATTTACTCATATTTGTATCCCCAATAACAAGTCAAAAAGCATGGAACTCCATAAATCTGTGTCAGATAAATAAACACACGAATTTTATCAATCAGTGAAAACAAGACTGTCATATCACTTGATGTCAACATTCCAAACTTTCTTAATACTTCAGTCTTTGGTTAAATTGCCTGTTTTTGCTGGTACTTTTTTGGTGCTGACTTTGGATTGCTGCTAGAATCATTTTAAAATTTGCACCTGTAACTACAAAGTTAAGTGGCTGTGTCAAAAGACAATGTATTCTAACTGCACTATTAACATATGAGGATTTTCTTTATGTGTTATATGTTACTTAAAAACTTTAGTTTAAATACGTAAGGATGCCAGGTATTAATATGAAAAAAAAAAATATTCATAAAACAGACCCCCATGGCAACTGAACAGCTGTTAAAAGATTTGGCATATCCCTATGCCAGCTTGAATTTAATGTCCTACATGTGAAGGGCTACATATCCGATTACTAATCCTCCCTCAGCTACTCTTTGCCCTGATATGGAGGTAGCTGAAAAAAGATGTCCTACTAACAGATCAGAAATGGATGCAGACTTTGTTGCCAATGCTCAGTTAACAGAGATCTTAAGATTTGAGAAGAGAAAGAAACAGTGACCCACAATTTAATAGCTGACATAGTTTTAAAAATAAACTTTGAGAGTTTAAAGCCAGAGTGACTTCAGTTTTGACTAAAAACTCAAGAGAAATTTCAATTCTTTTAGAGAATCTGAAATTCTGAATTTAATTTTCTATTGCACTAAAGCTTTCACACATAATCAAGCATGTCTTCAAACACCGAGAATATTTACTTCAGAATTCTCTTCATACTGAGATGTCAGTTTCTCAAATTTTCAAACGTTCTTTTTTTTTTTTTTTCACACTCTGCAATAATCACCTATTAGAAGTAGAGCCAAATGAAAAACCAAATAGAAAGCGACAATCTATGGGATTACGTCTCGGTTTTCCCTCCGTTGACTTGGTCTATATATAGCAAAATGGTTATATAAGGACAAGTACTGTAAACAATGAAATGTCACCAGATGCTTTGCAAAACAAAATAGGGAAAATAGCGCAAGGAATGAATGGAGACTAAGGCTTATGGCTGTAAGTAAGAAAAAAGACTTAGAAACTCTAAATTTAAATGAATCTCGTGAATTTGACTTGCTTTTTAAATTTGATTTTCCACTTGAGCTGTGTGAAATCATGAAATACTGATAATATTTTTTCTATAAATTAGGGATAGTTTATTCGAGAGATATCTTCCTCATTCCCAAAATAGAATGAACACTCTTTCCTCAGTGTTTCACATTTTAATCAAGCACGCACTCGCACAGCCATTAACTCTAACCTCAAGCCCCGCCCCTATGAAATCCCCCTCCCTTTGCCCCGACTCAGGTCCCCGAGTTGGCGCAGTTCTATGACGTAATACGTAACCGCCGCAGCCCCCAACGTGTAGCTACCGCCCCTGCCTCTGGGAGTTGAAGTTTCCGAAGAAGGACTCGTGAGCGGGACAAAGACCACTCCGAACGGCTTCCTGCGCTTGCTTTCGTATTCCTCGTCTACGCTTCAGTTCGGTAAAATTCCTGGCACTTCGGATGGTGCTGGCCTGCTATCTGTTACTCTCTGGGTGCAAAAGAGGCTCGCTCGCTCTTGGCTGAACAAGGCCTTCCGGGGGAGAGGGGAACGGGACTGTGGAAGTAGCTGCAGCGACCCGGTTCTCGAAGGAAGTGACGGCGGAGCGAGCGCGTCCCCGCGGCCCTCTGAGCCATTAGCTGGCTGCTGCTTAGTCCCGCCTCTAGCGTGCGTCTGCTGGAGGGTGGCGGAGATGGGAGGGTGGCCGGCAGCTCTGGGGTGCTTTCGGCCTACTTTTGTTTGGGAGGGTCCGGATCGGGCCCTTAATGTGTGAAGAGTGTGAGTGTGGTTAGAGGGAAATCAGGTCTCTGAAGGGCAAGAAAGCTAGTCGCGAGTCTGCTATTTTGTGGCTACAGCCCATGGGCAAGTCGCTTTCTTTCTTTAAACCTGCCTTACCAAATCTTTCCAGGGAGGGGCTGCCATAGCGCCACTGGGAATGTAGAGGGGGCCCGAAGGGAAGTTGCTGCAGGTGCCGTTCGGCCTCATGGTGGTGGACTGAGGACGATTTTAAGAAGACCGAGGTGTTAATTGATTTCACTGAAATATTTTAAAATTCAGCATTTTCCCCCCTTACAGTTATAAATAATAGAATAACAGATGACTTTCTAATCCTACTCACTTCCCTCCCTTATCCCATGTGTTTTAGCTGAACAAAAGCCCTCATTCTAGTGCAAATTTGGCGGGCCCGTTTTTAAAGGGTACTCTTTCCCCACCACTGTCAGGCCATTTAATTCCATTCTGCAATTATTCCAACATTCGTTTGGATCTTTCTGGAATCGAGGCTGTCTTCGTAAATTTTGAGGATTTTATTTTAGCCCAATCGATAAAACCCATGAAAAAAACACAACTAATTCCACACCAAATGGCCTTAGTCTTATTTATCCAGGTTTTAGTTTTATATGACAACCTGATAACTTATTTCAGTTTCCAAATTCACCCCCCTCAAATTATTTTATGATAAAGCCAACCAAATTTCAGGCAAGTATTTCTTTAATTACTACACAAAAACGTGTTAACAAATATTTGTTCAACTCGATTGAATAAATGAAAGTGTATTTTAGGCTTCACTGCATCAAAGAGAAGAAGCAAATTGCAAAACTCTGCCAGAGCTTAGAAACTATGGCAAAAACTATAAAATGATTAGAAAGCAAGTATGCATAGTAAAATGCCGTATTTTACTGAACAGGTAATCTGAACAAGCTAGCAGGAAAAAAAAAAAAAAAGTTGACTAGCTCCTGGCCTTTCCTTGCATTTGATTGGCTATTTAAAAACATTAGTAGCAATGATAGGACAAGTTAAATTTAACTTGAGATTTCTTGGATAGGAAAAGCAAAAGCTCCCCCTCCTGTACATATGCTATAAAACATTAATTTTCATATTATAGAGTGAATCAACACTTGGTGGTTTTAAACAAGATAGAAAACTGGCCAAAAAAACACACCACCACGGATGACCCAACATGTTCTCTTCCAATATTAGTCATTGCTTCATAATAAACAATTTGTTTCCTGTGAATTTTAATTTTTCTTTAAGTTTGCATATTTTCTTAGTGGGCCTTACCTTTTCTCTGATAAAGTTGATAAATTGTTTTGGATGCAGGCACTTCTGAATTTTATTTAATGTACTGTGTATGGATAAGTAAAATAAGAATGAACCTGAGGATCACAATATGTATCTTTAAGTTTCCTTCCTTCTCATCTTTTCAGGCATATTGAGTTCCCCTTCCTCTAGTTTCTTAAACTGAATGCTTACCTTATTCTTTGAAAGATTCCAACCAAACTTATTTTTCTCTATTTTCAATTTGTATAGAGTGCATTTATCTCCTGATTGTTGATTTTGTTGGATTTATTTAAAATTATTTTGCATTTATTTTTAAATCAGTTCTTTTTGTAATTTTACTTTGCATTGTGAATGAAATTCTATCACCTCTCTTTCTCTTTGATACCGATTTTATGATTGCTCCCACCCATGACCCTTTCCAGTGCTTCAGTTTACAGCAATTCTTATATGGCTGGTTCAGAATTCTAATCATGTAGTATTGTAATTTCATTTGTTACTTCATGGCTTGGCCCACATTCTAGCTGAGAAGCTGTATCTGCTTCCTCTATGCTTCCCCAGTACTCAGCTTGGTATAAATCAGTCTAATTGTACCTGTTTGCATGCTTCTTTCGTAGAAGAAGGCCCACTCCAACCCTTGATTTCAGATCATCTATCTCACATCCCATCTTGTAGTAGTCTGCTTTAAAGCTGTGAAAACTCCCAGCTACCGTTGTCTAGCAATTCCTGCAGGAATGATATGTGTTCCATTTCCTGATTTTGGTTTTCAGTCTGTACCATTTTTCTTTTTTCTTTTTTTTTTAAGATTTATTTACTTTTATCCATTTTAACCCCCTCCCTCTCCCCTGTTTTTGCTGTTTTTGTGGCCATTCGCTGGGCGATTCTCTGTGTCTGTTTCCTGCCATCTCTTCTTATCCTTCTCCTCCTGTCTTCACCAGGATTCAATCTTGGGAACCTCCGATGTGGCAGAGAGGCACTCTGCCACCTGCGCCACCTCAGTTCCTGGTTTTTCAGCGTGTCTCGTCTTGGCTCTGCCTTGTGTCACTCTCCCGTTACGTCATCGTTTTGTTGCATGGCTTGGCAGGGCCTGGCATGCCTGCACGCGGGCAGGGCTTGTGCGCCTTCTATATTTCTCTTTATTTTACTGAGAGTTCCTGGGGATTGAACCCAGGTCCTTCCATATGGAAGATGGACACCCAACCTTTTGAGCCACATCCGCCCCTCTCATTTTTTATATTTTATCAGTTATTGCCATGCATTTCAAGATTGGAGGGCAGAGTGCCTCAAAGCACAAACTTCAGTCAACCATCTCCAAGAAATCTCTCCCAAATTTTTGATTCAAAGGCCTAGGAATAGAACTGTGTCTACTTATCCTTCAGTGACACAGGTCTTCTTAGAACCCTCTATCAACGGGGTTGGAGCAACACAGCTTATAGGCTCGTAGGAAGCCCTTATTTTCTGTGGTTTTGGATTACTAGAGGTAGTATAAGACAAGGCCTTTAGCGTTAGATCTGGGTTTGAATCCTCTTTCACTCACTTTATTCTTTTAGTCATTCAACAAATATTTGAGTAATTTGAGTACTTTGTGCTTGATTCTGTTCTAGGTGCTTTATTGTTTAGGGATTATTAGTAGGTTTGTGACCCTATTTAACCTTACTCTGTTTTCTCCTTTGTAAAATAGAGATAGTACTATGTACCTTATAGGATTGTTTTATAGGATTAAATTAGATGATAAAGTCTTTGGAGTACATACAGTAAGAATTAAATGTTTGCTATTGGGGCTTTTATTACATTTTTAAATCCTTTATCGTATCTCATTCACCTATTTGTTCCACCAGTATATAGTAAGTACCTGCTAAGTACCAGGCACTGTGCTAGTACTGGCAGAAACAGAGATCATCCCTGTCTGCATGGACTACAGTGTAAAATCAAGTTTGAGTAGTAATTTTACTCCTCCAGACTAAGAATACTATTTGGTTAGTAGAATAAGGAAAATTTGTCAACTCTTACTCAGGTTACTAGATGGTTCTCTCCTCTTAGAAGTTTTGTGACTTAGTAAAATGCCAGTGTCTTGCTGTAGCTCTCAAAGGATGTATCTTAAAATTCTTGTCTGTCAGTCAAAATTTGGTAGTTTCTAAATTTGCTTTGTTGTCTTCATAGTCCTGTTATAACATTGCAGTTTTAAAGAATGCAAGAACCATATAACAAAAACTACTGCTTCATTTATGCTCTGCAAAGATTTTGTCCTTCCATTATTTAAATTGTGGGGATTTTTTTTTTTTCCTTTAGATAGCCTCTCTGCAGGGATTTGTTAGTGCTTTCTGTGAGAAGGATCATATAATTTTGCTTATGGCCAGTAAACCTTTACAAGCTCCATACTTTGTCTTGGGTAGGGATAAATAACATACATTTTTAAGGCTTGGTCTTAATACTCTATTAAAGGGAAAAGAAATCTTTTTTCTTTTTACAAAAAAAGATTTGTTTAAAATAACACTTTTTTTCTTTTATTTATTTATTTTCCAATAGCATTGACTTTTATTCATTCATGTTAAGTCACCTGAAATGATATCTGGTGCATTTAAATGCTCATTAATGTAAATGGCTGAACAAATCATTTCAATGGACACTCAATATCCCACAAGTAAGTCACTTCAACACAGCCTCATGACAACTCCCACACTAAAACAGTACTTTATTTTGTAAATTTTGACCTATTATCACTCCCATGTTATGGTAGTATCATCTGTCAAGTGTACAAGGTGAAGAAAAATTTTTAATGGGGGTTGCACCTGGAAAATAAATTTTTTAAACTCCATTTACATGCTTCAAAACTGCTGGGTCCCAAGTCCATCGAACTCTCGGGCTGCCAGTATCATGTGCAGCGTACTAAAGCTACACTATCTGATTAGCTTATTAATTCTGCGTAAATCAGGTCAATCAATGTGTCAACCTGTAACAGACTGTGCACTTTGACTGAACATGGCAAAATATTCATTTTGAACTTTACATCATCATTTGGTGTCAAACAATGAAGCAAATCCCAACAGTATATACAAAAAAACAGCTTTGCATTTACAAAAGATTGTTTCCCATATTGATTAATCCAGGCAGCTAACTCATTGGTTTATGCAACTTTACTGAAGAAAAATAAATCAATTACTAGCAGAGCTATTAGTTGATCACTCATCCATTGACAACTTGCTTCATTTATTCAGTGCTGTATTAAACAGTGTATTGGAAGATAGATTAACTAGTAGCTCCAAGCTTCCTAACAATTTAAATGAAAATTACAAAATGTTTGAGACCCTGTTTTGGAATACAAAGGGTGTTTGACTTCCAATTTCCATTCTCTGTAGAACAAGAACAGGTCATTTCTTTATTGACATGCATAAAATACATCACATTTTCTGTTCTGTTGATGCTATAAATTCAATACCAATTCTCCAGCCACATCAGTTATGAGCATAAAGTATATCATGTGACCTCAAATCTCTAACAGTGGAAGGCTTAAAGAATGGATGCTGCTATAGAGTAATGCTGCTTCCATTGATGTGACAACTGAACATCCATTTCCCTCCCCCTCAGATGACTTCAGCATGTTAGAGCAGTGAGGAATGGTTTTAGTCTCATAACCAAGTTAGAGTGAAGACATTGGCCACATAATACACATGCTCCATTTTTTTAAAAAATTCTGAATCTTGGGCAACTGTTCTCTTGTAACTACTTTACAGTTTCTAAAAGCAGTTATTGTCCAAAGCTGGAAGAACTTAAGTCTTCTCAGATGAGCATGTGAATGAATGGAGGAGGTAAACAAAAAAATAAAATTATAAAAGATGAGGTCTGATAGGGGAGCAGCCGGATAAGAAAATCAAAAAAGGAACAGTAATTTAAAGTTTATTCCAGCTATAATGCAGGTTATTCTGACTTTAAGGTAGCATCACATGGCATACTTCTGAGTCCATTCCCGAGATATTCTGTTGTACTTATCTCTGTCTGTTTTATAAATCCGTGCAATTTCTGGCACTAAGGGGTCATCTGGTTTCGGATCACATAGCAGTGAACAAATGGATAAAAGAACTTTAGGAATAGTTAAAGCAGGAGACCACTGTGATCTTAGAATATCGAGACAAATGCTGCCATTACTGTTAATATTTGGATGATAAATTCTTGTTGTAAATGCAACCTTAGGTGGTTTGAAGGGGTAGTCTGTAGGAAAATGAATTGTCAAAAAGAATACACCGCCTTGATATGGGCTGTCATTAGGTCCCATAATTGTGGCTTGCCAATGAAACATATCATCCCCAACTGGACCTGCAGAACATTGTGCTGGGGGGTCACAGGCCAAATCACTAAGTTCCTTTTTAATCCGTTTCAGCGCCGTAGTCTGTGCTTTCCGTCTGGCTCCGCACTATCTCGGTGTGCACTCAAAGGTCCGGCCAAAACTCTTGATTATCAGGGCGGCGGGGAAGGATTCTATCTTCCTCTCACACCGGTTCTGCCAGACACAGGCGCAGAGGGGCCGGGGCCTCTCTTAAGCTGCGGCCTCTGCCTCCTCCCCATGTGGCAGCTGGTGCCTCCCCGGCCCTACGGGGCTCAGGCGCACGACACACCCACTTTTTTCTTTGAAAACCAAGGTATTTTTATTATACGAAATTTAGAAAATGCAGAAAACCATGTGTAATAATTAAGCATATGTATGTATGCTTCTAAAAACAAAATTGGACATAATATATGTATATATAAATTTAACTTATTAAAATCATTTCCCTTAACACTAATTATTTTTGGGAAACATTTTTACTGCCTGCTTGGTACTCCAGGCCATATTATAGATGAGCTGTAATTTATTATCCCTTTTGATGACATTCAAGTAGTTTTTAATTTTTCACTATTAAAAATAACACTGTAGTATACATACCCTTATGCATTAGGATTGTGTGCATTTCTGATTCACTTATAAGAATTTATTCTAAGAAAATAAATTACCGGACCAAAGATTCTGGACATGTTAAAGCTCTTGAACCATATTTCTGTTTTGCCTTCTGGAAAAATTGTACCATGATCATCAGTAGTGTATGAAAACACCCATTTCTCCAGACCTTTACCAACTTACTAATAAATTGATACTAAATGATATTTAAGTGATCTTTGCCATTTGTGCTATTTAATTGTCTAAATTTGTATTTTTATGTATTACTAATAAGGTTTCATTTTAGTTACATTTATTGGTCTTTTTTTTTTTTATTTCTTTGTGTATGTTTGTAAATTATCTGTTCATGTCAAAGTTGATTTTCAATTTTTCAGAAGCACCAAAAATGTCTTTTGAAATGTTGCCAGCATTTATTGAGACTTCTAATGTTGAAAGAAAGCAAGATGTAAATGAAGATCAAGAGAAGAGTCAGAAGCTAAAATTAGGTGAAGAGTTCGAACCTATATCTAAACGACAAATGAAGAAGCTAATAAAACAGAAACAATGGGAAGAACAACGAGAACTCCGCAAGTATGTGTTCCAAGATGCATATACTCTACCCGTATTTAGAACTATGGAACATTGGTCCCTGTAAAAAGCCCTTTCACACATTAAAGTAGTTTTGTTACTGAGAATTGGAGCTATCAATATTACTAACACTGTTAATTGGCTATTAAAACAGTATATGCTTTGAATTATTTTTTTTTTTAGCAGTATTGATAAATTTGCATTGAACACATTTTCCCACCCAGAATTTATTGTGATTGGGAGCATAATTTCTGAAACAAATGACTTAAATAAGGATATAGTTAGTAGCCATGTCATAGATATGGAACACAAATAACCAACTCGTGAAGATCAAATTTTTACTAACTTTAATTTTGCTGGAAGAGCCATTGCAAGTTTCAGTGAAAAGAGGCTGAAGCTGTTATTATTTTATAATGCCAAAATTTACTGGTAGAAGATAAACTATAGGTGACATAGATAAGAGAAAAAGTGGGCGAGTTTTATTTTTTACAAACAATTTTATTTTGTTTTCTTTCTATAATATTTAAACATTGCTTGAAAATCATAGGGGAAGAATGATGAACATAAAATTCTAACTCTCAAATTTGATATTTATAAATTTTATTAGAATAAGTAATATGAAACCAAGGAGAAGAAATTAAACTATTGAGTAGTATAGTTAACGATTTGAATAGAAAGCTAATAGTTTATTTTTGCAAACTCATTTTCTTATCTAAAGCTTTTAAATGGATCAAGTGAAATTGCTGCTATTTGACCATTTTTGACCCATGATAGGATAATTTCATATGATTCAACCTAATGATTTAAAAAAATTATTATTTCTTAAAACCTGTTTAGAAAAGTCTTGTGAATATTTGAATGTAAAATGACATTAAAGTTATTTCAACTACTAATTTTAGACAAAAGCGGAAAGAAAAACGCACGAGGAAAAAATTAGAGCGACAATGTCAGCTGGAATCAAACTCCGATGGAAATGACAGAAAACGTGTTCGAAGAGATGTTGTTCACAGTGCACTTCGCCTTATCATTGACTGTAGTTTTGATGACTTGATGGTATTAAAGGTATCATGAATCATTGTCAGAAAAATACTTTTGGTGAGCTAGGCTGACTCATTCTCACCTTGATATGTAATACCACTTTGATTTAAATTTATGTGCTAAAGTGCACCTGAAATCAAATTTTTAAAAATCTTTGTCCCCAAAATTAAATTTACTAATAAATTGTTTTCATATATGTATGTATGTATAAATGAATGTATATGGATACATATATATACACAAATACACAGAGGAAGACTATATAATTTGATTATAAAACTCAACAACATATGTATCTAAAAGATTTGTTTTTGCTGTTTTTCATAATCAAAAAGAAGAAAATAGGAAATACGATTGGCTTAATAGAATTCTTAATAGTTTGAGAAAACTGATTGTTGGAAAAATACAAGTAAAGAAAGCGTGCTTTAATTATTTCTCCAACCATTGGTAAGGCATTTAAATAGTAATAGCATGGTTCTAAAAGTTTTGTTGGCTTTTAAAAAAGAATAGATATTTTCATGAACTAGCATTTTAAATGGATACAAAATATGAAATTGTGGGTCACTTACAGAGTATTAACTTTAGTAATTATTTTTTTAGTGTATAGGAAATTGAATGAAAATTATCAGGATGGGTTCGTATTTCACAAGAAAAATTGTACCTCTCTAGTCATACCTTCTGCTTATTCTTTTTCCACTGTGATTGTGGAATGGCCATAGATGGATTTTGCTAACTCTACTGTAAAAAGGAAATGCATTCTTTTATAGGACATTAAGAAACTTCATAAGCAGATTCAACGATGTTATGCAGAAAACCGACGTGCATTGCATCCCGTACAGGTATGTCTCAAGAATTTTAAACAAAGACTCATTTCCCTTTATACCTTCCAAGGCAGTGGCCTTTGCAAGTCTCATAGGTAATCTTTCTTTATGCCTATTTGAGACCTGTTTTCTTTTTCTACAGAAATAAAGTAAGATATTTTAAACATCTTTTCATTTAGGTCATTCTGAGACACTCACTCTTCTCAGTCATCCTTAATCTTGCGCACATCCACCTGTACAGTGCTATTTAGTTGAACTTCTTTGTAATAAGATATACACATATTTCCATACCAGTTCTCAGCTCTCAATTTCTTTCTCTCCGAAAGGGAAATACTACCCCTGCCTGATGCGTGCTGTGGTATTTGGTTGGTTGGTTTTGTCTTCTTCAAGGCTTTTAGTTTCCTTTTGAATCACTGAAGGTTGTTGATCAGTCTTAATAGTATGAGAAAACTGGTTGTTGGAGTTTTGAAGAGAACATGCTTTAATTATTTTCCAAACTATATGTAGATTATGAAAATAATAATAGCTTGGCTTTTATAATGTTGAAAGGAATTTTTTTCGATTGGGGTGAGGAAGTGATTTGGGCAGATTGGTTCTACTGCTAAGAGAGTCTTTTTTCATATTGAATTTATTTGAATTCTGGGTAACCTAAAAATTAACACTGGCTTACTGATGTTAAGAGCCAGGAACTCTTAATATATTTTTGGCTGACTGTTTTTTTACCAAGTGGTAGTAATTTTATATTCCCATGGACTCTTCACACTTCTATGAAAGTTCTGTGTCCTCATCTTCACCTGTAATAGACCCCTTCTCACCCTTGATTCAGACTTGAAATAGGTGTCAGGATTTAGAATCAAAGATATATTATGAATACTTTGGAATTGATTTTAAAACAAACAAACAAAAAACCAGTGGTGGCAAAAGGAAGGGAATAGAAAGGACATGGAAGCAGAGAGTTTTTAGAGCACTAGAAATGAATATGTTTTATGTTGCATTGATGATTAGGTGAGTATTTGTGAAATAAAATATTGGACTTAATCATTTTGCTCTCTCTTTCCTTCTGCCTGTACTAATCACATCAGTTTTACTTGACAAGCCATGGAGGCCAATTGAAAAAGAACATGGATGAAAATGACAAAGGATGGGTCAACTGGAAGGTAATTAAAACAGATTGTTACCTAATTTCAAGGTAGTGTAATGCTTTTAAATGTCGACATTTTTGCATAGCTTCTACATAATACTACTGAATGTAGGAGTCAGCAGTCTCCGAGCCCTGTGTCACTTGTACATAAGTCTAAGGTTATGTATTGGAGAAACTAAAGAAGAGCATGAGAAGAAGTTGCTGATTTTGTACTCATTCTTATTAAATATCACCTGCCGTTTTACTGCCAACTGTAAAATATATGAAAAATCAAAAATTTTAATGGTCTTTATATAGTTTTTATCTAGCATACTGGCTATCTATACATTACCTATAAAAGTGAAGTCATTCAAAAATTTGGACATATAATCTGCATTGTTTGTTCAAAGCCTGCACTGTTTAACATGGTGACCACTAGTCACAAGTGGCAATTGAGCTCTTGAATGTAACTCATCTGAATTGAGATATGCTGTAAATATGAAATACATGCTATATTACGAAGACTTAGTACTCCCCCCGCACCCAAAAA